>OY757551.1:274462-292452 GCA_963584105.1 Alviniconcha strummeri | reverse complement strand
TGCACAGGCGTCAAGCGTTGTTAAGCGGTTCAGTGTGCGTTCATTGGCAGAGAGTTTTGCCAGCAGGAGAATGAAGTGAAAACCTTGGTCTGGTTTCGTTTTCCTGTCGTGTCAGAAAGGAATGTTGAGTTCGCTGTCAGCCGCCGGGTCGTAGCCAAAGCAGAGGCAAAAAAGGGAGACGAGGGGAGGGGAGTAGGGCGAGAAGGGGGGGTGGCGAAAGGAGGGATGGGGAGAGTAGGGGAGGGGAGTAGGGCGAGAAGGGGGGGTGGCGAAAGGAGGGGTGGGGGAGAGTATGGGAGGGGAGTAGGGCGAAAAGGGGGTGGGGGGAATGGAGGGGGTGGGGAGAGTAGGGAACGGGAGTGGGGCGAGATGGGGGGGGGGCGAATGGAGGGGGGGGGGAAGTAGTGGAGGGGAGTGGGGCGAGAAGAGGGGCGGGGGCGAGGGAAGGCGAATGGAGTGGTGGGAGGGGATGGGAATGGGGGCGAGTGGAGGGGGTGGGGAGTGGAGGGGGGGTGGGCGAGAAGAGGGGGGGCGAATGGAGGGGGGGAGAGGAGGGGAGGGGAGTGGGGCGAGTGGGGGGAGGAGGAAGGGTCGACGGGTAGAGGGGGTGGGGAGAGGAGGGGAGGTGAGTGGGGCGAGAAGAGGGGGGGGGGAGAGGAGGGGAGGGGAGTGGGGCGAGAAGAGGGGGGGGAGAGGAGGGGAGGGGAGTGGGGCGAGAAGAGGGGGGGGGGGAGAGGAGGGGAGGGGAGTGGGGCGAGAAGAGGGGGGGAGAGGAGGGGAGGGGAGTGGGGCGAATTGTGGGGGGGGGGGGGGAGGTGTGGCAGCTAGAGGGGGAGGGAAAAGGAGGGGGAGTGAGGCGAGTGGAGGGGGTGGGGACAGGAGTGGGGGTGGGCCGAATGGAAGGGGAAAGGAGGGAAGGGGAGGCGGCTAGAGGGGTGTGGAGAAGAGGGGATGGGAGTGGGGAGTAGGGCCAGTGGTGGGAGTGGGGCCAGTGGAGGGGGTGGGGCCAGTGGAGGGGGTGGGGAGGGGAGGGTTAGAGAGGGAGGGGAAGGAGGAGGTTACTAAGAGTGGTAGCGCTCCCTAAAGGTGGAGAGAGGCAGTGGCAGCTAAGACGCTGGTTACTTTTGTGGTGCGGCAGGTGATGCGACAGTGCAAATGACCCCCTAACCCCCCAACCCCCTACCCAACCCCATCCCCCGGCACGCGCCCCGTGCTGGTTCCTCTCCCTGATGGACCTGCTTCACTCCCTTCCAGCGGAAAGGCTTTAGGATGGTAAGCACAAGAACTAGGATCGACTCCGCTTCGGCTGTCATCTCTGCCTTCCAGAGCTGGGGTCTGTGAACACTGCCCTGTGGCTTTGTCCCTCAGAATTAAAAAGCAATTAAAATGGCTCACATCGCTGCCCATCTTCATGCAGGTGTTAGTCTGGTGCTGCACAGTGCTGCTTCATTCTTCCCCCATCTCCATCCCGCCAGCACCCGTTAGGAGGCAATTAACTCGGCGTTAAGCAGGTTAACCAACAATAGCCCTTCTCAGGCCTCGTACACCCGCCCTGGTGCTGACCTGGGGTGGCCGCTTTCCCCGCGCTACTGAGTGGCTTTATGGCGGTAACGACGGTGCTGATGCTGATGATAACGTCTTCTTCCTTCTCGGCGTTGCAGGATTGTCCTCAGACCTCAGGATTGTCCTCATGATTGTCCTCAGACCTCAGGATTGTCTTCAGGCATCCAGCTTGATATTAATCGATTGGTTGTCTGCAGCGGGTCCTCTTCGGAGCCCCACAGCTTTTCTAGAAGCGCTCGCATTCAGTTTACAAGATACAAGTCCGCCACTGAACCACAAGTGATAAAGATGGATCTCAGTTCTGCACGCTACAGTTAAGAACAGGCACAGCCAGATCAAAAACAGCTAATAGCAACACATATCAGTATTTACGTTTGCCCTAATTACAACCGACACAACTGTCACACAAAGCGCACACTTTAAGTGTAGAAATGTTAACTAAGAGTCACAATGACACTTATCTAGGGGTCAAACAGCCTACTCTGGGGGTCACAAAACTGAAGTAGCTTATATAATATATTATGAAACTGAATATTCAGTAGCAACTGTTTTTGTTTTTTGCTTTCTTTTTTGTTGTTGTTGTTTTGTTTACACCATACCTCAAATGCTCCACCATTCTTCACACTTATACTTATTTAGTACATAATAACTTTATAATGTACATTTATCATGCGCTCATCAACGCCCTGAGCGCTCACATGATACATATTAACCTAAACATGTATACATACACTTTTTTCCCCAGTCCTTTCAGTTTAAGTCATTTTAGCTCAGCAGTGTTCATTCTCTTAAATGGATAACTGAAAGGGGAAAAAATCAGGCAAAGGAAGAGATCACGGCCTCCGTTTTTTTTTTTTTTTTTTTTTTTTTAACTGTAAATTTGGCCGACTCTCAGTCGCAAAATGGCACGGATCTCAGATTCTCAAAATTCCACAGTGATTTTTGCTTCGCTCTGGTAGCCAAAAAATCAGTTGTAATTACCGTTTTTGCGACAGCATTTTTTTTTTTTTTTTTGCTCCATTAACCGACTTTTAATTTTAATTTTATAGGAACAGCCATGAAACAGCCTCAGTTTCTTTTGAGGTTGTTCAGATGAAAAACAGCCGGCACATCAGTGAAGGAAACAAGTACAAATGTAATTGCCGCAAAAACGGTAGTTGTAATCAATTATTTGGCAGCCAGGGCGAAGAGTAGATCAGTGTGGAATTGTAAGATCCATTTTGCGACCAAGCAGCAAGTTGTAGAAAAAAGGGAGGCCGTAATCTCCACCTTTGCCAACGTTCAGTGAGTCGCACTTAACACCACCGACTACAGCTGCGCCAGTGGAACGTGACTGCGGTGGCGCTAACGTCTTTTTCAGCTGCTTTCATACTCTTTCTCTCTCAGCGACAGCATTGTTATTAGAGTAGGGCGTGAAGTTGTACAGTGGAACTGAAGTCATGTTTGCTCAGTGGGACGTGAGGTGTACAAAGGAACTGAAGTCATCTCTGCTCAATGGGACGTGAGATGTACAAAGGAACTGATGTCATCTCTGCTCAGTGGGACGTGAGGCTGTACAGTGGAACCGAATGCATCTCTGCTGAGTGTGGCGTAGTGTTGTATACTGAAACTGAACTCATCTCTACTGAGTCGGGCGTGGAGTTGTGCAGTGAACTGAACACATCTCCGTTGAGTCGAGCGTGAAGGTGTACAGTGGGATTGAAGTCACTTCTGCTGAATGCGGCATGAAGCTGTACAGCTGAATCAAGAGCAGCAGTAACCACAACTGACCACGTGCCGCCACCTGAGGTTCCGACCAGACCGCTGTGACGACACAGTGCCTGTTTATCCGGCACACACTAGCAGGCAGTCTTGGACACTGGGAGACTGGGACTGAGCGTAGTGACATGCACAAATCTGCATCACTGATGTCAGTTACATCGGTACAGCGATTTTATCACTGGAATCTATGTAGGAGTTCGTGGTGACATGCACAAGTCTGCATTACTGATGTCAGTTACATCGGTACACTGATTTTATCACTGGAATATATGTAGAAGTTCGTGTTTACAGGCATTATTTCGTGAATAGAATTTCTAAGCAGCCTGAATTTGTCGTTTATATTTTATCTGCACGTTTTAGTTCCAAGTTCTTCATCTTTTGCGTCGTACCCCACGAAACATTTTCTTTGATTCGTTGGTAGTTACTTCATCTAGTCCGGTTGTAATCAAAACAATCGTCATATTGGATGGCAATGTCTTTCGTTGACCAGTGCTCATTGTAGTCTGATGCTGCTCGTCCCAACATCCATAGCTAAGCGTTGCAGACTCAACTTCCCCCGTGCTTCACTGAGCCAATCCGACCAGGCACCACAACTCGTAAACTACACTTGGGATTATTACCTGCTGTTTTGCACCTCTCGTTGCTGTAGTGTTAACCACTTTACAATGATCAGCTTGGAGAAAGGCATTGCATAATGAACAGCAGTAACTGACACGAAAGCGCCAAAAATAACTGTTAGTGTGTGTGTGTGTGTGTGTGTGTGTGTGTGTGTGTGTGTGTGTGTGTGTGTGTGTGTGCGCGTGCGTGCGTGCGTGCGTGCGTGCGTGCGTGCGTGTGTGTGCGTGACCGGGGGTGCAACTGAAATGTTATTCCAACTCTCTGAAGTTTGCGCTTCTCCTTGGATTCAGCCCTCTGTTGCCCCCCCCCCCCCCCCCCATCCCCCAGTCTCTCTCTCGCTTCGTGCTGTTGGCACTGAGGGTATGCCTGCTGTCTGCTGATCGTCACTTGGAGTTTGAGTCCGTGGCAGCGGCACCAGGCGTGGTAAAACTCAGGGTGGTGGAAAATAGCTGTCAGTCCGAGAGGGAGGAAAAAGAAAAGAAACAGATCCTCTCTCTCTCTCTCTCTCTCTCTCTCTCTCTCTCTCTCTCTCTCTCTCTCTCTCTCTCTCTCATATATATATATATATATATATATATATATATATATAGAGAGAGAGAGAGAGAGAGAGAGAGAGAGAGAGAGAGATACATCATGTCCGAAAGTAAGAGACAGAGTAGGGACAGAAGAGCCACACAAATCAAGCGGTAGGTGCGCTGGCTATGTCAGGACAGACGGGCTTTGGTCAGGGCAAGAGGCAAACTCCAAGCACTGGTTTACGACATCCTTCCTTCAACTACTGCCGTATTTAGTTACGACATAGGGTACAAAAACTGTCATCTAACGAGCAGTTTTTTGTTTTTGTTTTTTGGTGTTCAAACAGTAACACGTTTGTCACAAGCAATTCAAATTATATCAGACGTTTGTTTTATAACTAACCATGTTGCTTACGCCAGCTCAAAACCAAAACCGTTTGAATCAGTCGCGACGGAACTCTTTTCTTTTTCTTTTCTTTTTACTCGGGGTGAATGCGCCTTATGTTTACGTGCGTTCTTGGACGCTAGGTTGCTTCCACAGTCTTATCAGTACCCAAACTCCAAGCACTGGTTTACGACATCCTTCCGAAGGTGCCGGAGGGCGGTGCTGGGAGGGTGCGTGCGTGCTTGGGCGCTAGGTTGCTTCCACAGTCTGTACCCAAACTCCAAGCACTGGTTTATGACATCCTTCCTTCAACCACTGCCGTATTTAGCTACATCATAGGGTCCAGAAAACTGTCAGCTAACGAGCAGTTTTTTTGTTGGTGCTCAAACAGTGGTAGGTTTGTTACAAACAACTCAAATTATATCAGACGTTTGTTTTATAACTGATCATGTTGCTTACGCTAGCTCAAATCAAACCAAAATCGTTTGAATCGAGACAGAACTCTTTCTTACCCGGGGTGAATGCGTCTCGTGTTTATGTGCGTGCTTGGGCACTAGGTTGCCTCCACAGTCTTATCAGTACCCGAACCTTTCGGAGGGCGCTGACCACGTCGGTGGACAGCTGCGCGAAGATAAAGAGTAGCGTAACCAAATCTGGCAGAGTCTGGAGGAAGCCAGTGGAGTTGCTGTAGGAGAGGTGCGCAGTTTTGACGGCGTGGAGCTCTGAGAATTAACCTCGATATGATATTCTATACACATATAGAGTACAATCCTATCAGAAACAATTTACATTAAGTATTATACGGAAACACACACGCGCAGACACATGTATCAAAGCAAATTACTTTTATTTTTAAAGGAAGTTTGTTAAATGATGTGCTTTTGACGCTCGTCACTCAGTGGCCACAGTGGAACCCTGAGACTGGGTTATTGGGCCTCAGTTCTCACGTGCACAACAAAGCCAAGAGACCCTAATCCGCGGGGGCTCTAAGTTTGACAGTGTTTGGACGTGCCGGCGTGCTCAACATTCCGGCCATTCATGCGTGCTGTAAGCTAATGGCCTCGCAGTCTGCTTCCCCACTTCACTACGGCTTGCTGTCGGGGCGGGTTTGTCGGATAATACCCTGCTGGATGAGTGAAACATCATTTTGCCGTCTCTTGCTAACCCCTTTTGTTTTGTTGTTTGGGTGTGTGTGTGTGTGTGTGTGTGTGTGTGTGTGTGTGTGTGTGTGTGTGTGTGTGTGTGTGTGTGTGTGTGTGTGTGTGTGTGTGCTGTTTCTCTGTTTTGTTTTAAGGATGTGTGTGTGTGTGTGTGTGTGTGTGTGTGTGTGTGTGTGTGTGTGTGTGTGTGTGTGTGTTTCTCTGCTTTGTTTTAAGTGTAATGGTGTGGAGTGGTCAAAGGACAGGACACAGGCAGCGGAGTCAATAAAGTGGAGACCACAGCAGGCGTATGGCAGCAATCAGGTTTTACTTGCTCAGCTGCAGACAATTTTCAGCACACCCAAAATCCTCACGCTCACGCATAGATAAGAGAACGGCGCGGGCCACAGGGAACACACGCTATCGCTACAGTAAAATCGGCCCTCTGGACCACAAAATGGCTGACAATTGTGTTTCCCTGGCCCGCACAAATACAGTTTCCTCTACAATATCTAAACCAATTAAAACATGAAAAACATCAAATAAAAACTACAGTTACCATCTTTTAAACCGTATAAACAAAATGTACACACATGACTTATTTTATTTACAACAAGAGTGGGAAGCGTGGCTTGCGCCTGTCTATAAACAGATTCGTACAACTAAATCACAACTAACACAATGTACAAAATATCACTGTCACCAAAATTTACATCAGAATAAAGAACACGCTCCCACGGTTAAAATGGTACATAACAATTACAATACAACGCTCTGTAAGAGAAGCAAGACACATTCAAAGACTAGCATTAAAACAATCGGTGCGAACTTTCGCCTGGGGCGCGTAATCTTAGTCGCAGCAGTGATGATAGTGATATTAAGTAGTCTATGAATACAACTTAGCTTCTACAGTACACAATACTTAATAAGTTAATTTCAACCCAAAATAAACACTAAACATGAAGTCAGCTAAGCAAAATACTAAACGACAACGCATTGATCGACACAGAATTACTTTAATCGAATCAAAACAACGTTTTACTACTATTTACTAGTACTAAACAAAGCGCGCCATGCAGACGACGGCTATAAAAGAATGGACCTAGAGAGGCATCGGCTACTGATCGATCCTGTGTCTAAATAAACGTTAAATAAACATTCTAAGATGCCAAAATATATTACTCATGGCTTGGTGCATAAAAAGGACTAGGTAAACAAAGAGTAGGTAAACAAACAAGCGGTCAAAATGTTAAGGGAGAAAAACAGATTTGAAAATGGCGCGCACTGGCGGCTATCGCCGGTTGGCTGTGTGAAGGCCATGTGGCGTTACGCCACACGCCCCGCTTCAAAACAAAAGTGTCGTCTGCTCCGGTTCCCGGGTTACTAATAGTACAGTAAATGAAATTGCGTTGATCCGTTAAGCGGGGCGGGATTAATGTCGAAACGTATACAAAGAGCACTTGCTCACATAAGGATGTACCTCTGGTGGAGTTTATGTACCTTGTATTTACACGCATGCCAGGTGAGAGTTACCGTAGGCGACTCAGATCTTTGTTGTTGCCGCACGGTACTTGTGTTACGTATTTCGAGCGCTAATTAATTCCCTTGGGTATTGATTTTCAGCGTTTTGTTTTGTTTTTTGTTTTGTTGTTGTTGCTGTCTTAGCTCACTTATCTTCCACTGAGCTAGCTCCAGCACTGTCCGTGTGACCTTTTGCTGTAGTGTTCCTTTGACTGGGATAACTGAGAAGGACTTGACTTGGTCACCACTCTGCCACAAACACAAGACAGTGTCGTACGTGTTACTGAATGGGGCAGTGCACAAACTAAAGACAGTGCCGTGTTACTGAGTGAGGCAGTGCACAAACTGAAGACAGTGTTACTGAATGGGGCAGTGCACAAACTGAAGACAGTGTTACTGAGTGAGGCAGTGCACAGACAGAAGACAGTGCCGTGTTACTGAGTGAGTCAGTGCACACTGAAACAGAAGACAGTGCCGTGTTACTGAGTGAGGCAGTGCACAGATTGAAGACAGTGCGAAGCGAAGTTACATTCGCACACGACATTCCTTATGAACAACTACATGAGTTCTACTGATAAATAACTACCACACTTTATATATAAAAAATAAATAAATGCTCAAACACAAATCAAAGTTGTTATAAAAATATACTGAGTAGGGCAGTGCACAGATTAAAGACAGTGCCGTGTTACTGAGTGGGGCAATGAGCCAAGGTCTGTAAAGCCTATAGCGGGACGTATCAGCGACTACTTCGAGTCACCTGTTATATCAACTCGCCTGACGTGTGTGCGTCCTTAAGATACTGAGACTGGCGCTATACAGCCGGCGCCAAGTCTCTCTCTCTCTCTCTCTCTCTCTCTCTCTCTCTCTCTCTCTCTCTCTCTCTCTCTCTCTCTCTCTCTCTCTCTCTCTCTCTCTCTCGTCATGTATGGTTATGTCAAGGTACGGGTGACACTGGTAGATTCATATACATGTAGTCTTAAAGACAAAGTAATTTAATTGTCTGTGCAAAAGTGGCAAACGAACCTTCACTCTAGTAACATATATGATGTGTATAAGAGTTTTAAAAGCGTGATCATGTCTGAAAGGTATTTAGGAGTTCTAGAGCCAAAGTATGTTAGAGATTTTGGTTGGGAATTTCTGACTCGTTGTGCCACAAAAAAAGATACAATGAAGATGATACTTTGTGCCCAATGTGTAAAACAGAACCTGAAAATGAAATCCTTTTTCTGCTTAAGTGTCCAGCATGCGTAAACATCAGACAACAATACATTCCAGCTAATGATAGCTCAGCCAGTGTTTTGTTCGTATACCCCTTTGTAATGGGCCACAGCCTCTGTCTCTGTCTCTATCTCTCCCTCTCTGTCTGTCTGTCTCTCTCTCTGTCTCTGTCTCTGTCTCTGTCTCTGTCTCTGTCTCTGTCTCTCTCTCTCTCTCTCTCTCTCTCTCTCTCTCTCTCTCTCTCTCTCTCTCTCTCTCTCTCTATTTTTTATCATTCTTTCTCTCTCTGTGTCAGTCTGGCCCTCTCTAACGCCAAATAAGAGAAGTGCACGGCCCAGCATCCAAATATAATCTGCCCTAAATGGCTGAACGAAAATATCTCGCTGGGGTCACATCATTTCTACAGGGGCTGAGAGGCTAGGTTGAGGAAGAAGAAAAAACGTCGATTCTCCGTCGACAGCGATCTCCCAAAATAGCTGACTCTTGTGCTAACACCCAGAGACTAAGTCGGCGCGACTGGCTTGGCTGTCTGACAGACTCGCTTCCCTTGTCAGTTGACGCGAAGTCTGTTCGGTAGTTCACTGCGGGTGAACGTTGCTTTGCAGCGGTCGATGCACGGTGTAAAAGGAAGCCGAGGCAGGTGTAGTTCAGGTGGGTCAGTGTACCCACCTGTAAACACAACTCGTCGGTGCTCGTGGGACAGATGGACAATGTTCAGAGGTCATGTTTTGACTGACTGACTGACTGACCGACTGACTGTCTGATTGACTGATGAACGGACGCACTGACTGATTGACTGACTGATGGATTGTCTGACAGACTAATGGACTGACTGTCTGTCCTCCTCTTCTGATCAGCTGCACGTCTTGATGAGGCCACCAGTAGCTGACCTTACTCTGCAGGCTTAAACCACATTACATTTGAGTGGTCTGTTGTGTGGGTGGATGTGGGTATGAGGGTGCGTGGGTGGGTGGTAGTGTGAGTGAGTGTGTGCGTGCGTGCGTGCGTGAGTGCATGCGTGCGAGAGAGAGAGAGAGAGAGAGAGAGAGAGAGAGAGAGAGAGAGAGAGAGAGAGAGAGAGAGAGTCAATGTGCGCGTGCGCACGAAATCTGTCGCTTGTGAATTTGTGATGACCCGCTGGTCTCACTGAAGTCTGCTGTTGATTGTGTTGATCTGACTGAAGTCTCTTGTTTGTTGTGATGACCTGGTGACCTGACTGAAGTGTGCCGTTCGTTGTGATGATCTGTTGATCTGACTGAAGTGTGTTTTTCGTAGTAATGATCAGTTGATCTGACTGAAGTGTGTTGTTTGTAGTAATGATCTGTTGATCTGATTGAAATGTGTTGTTCGTTGTTATGATCTGTTGATATGACTGAAATGTGTCGTTCGTTGTGATGATCTGTTGAACTGACTGAAATGTGCTGTTGGTTGTGATGATCTGTTGACCTGACTGAAGTGTGTTGTTCGCTGAGATAATATGTTGATCTGACTGAAGTGTGTTGTTCGCTGAGATAATCTGTTGATCTGACTGAAGTGTGTTGTTTGCTGAGATAATATGTTGATCTGACTGAAGTGTGTTGTTCGCTGAGATAATCTGTTGATCTGACTGAAGTGTGTTGTTCGCTGAGATAATCTGTTGATCTGACTGAAGTGTGTTGTTCGCTGAGATAATCTGTTGATCTGACTGAAGTGTGTTGTTCGCTGAGATAATCTGTTGATCTGACTGAAGTGTGTTGTTTGCTGAGATAATCTGTTGATCTGACTGAAGTGTGTTGTTCGCTGAGATAATCTGTTGATCTGACTGAAGTGTGTTGTTTGCTGAGATAATCTGTTGATCTGACTGAAGTGTGTTGTTCGCTGAGATAATCTGTTGATCTGACTGAAGTGTGCTGTTTGCTGAGATAATCTGTTGATCTGACTGAAGTGTGCTGTTTGCTGAGATAATCTGTTGATCTGACTGAAGTGTGTTGTTTGCTGAGATAATCTGTTGATCTGACTGAAGTGTGTTGTTTGCTGAGATAATCTGTTGATCTGACTGAAGTGTGTTGTTCGCTGAGATAATCTGTTGATCTGACTGAAGTGTGCTGTTGGTTGTGAATGTTGCAGGGCCGTGTGACGCAGGCAAAAGCACGCTGGCCAAACAAGTTCGGTGAGTAAAGGGACTGGACAGTGCGTGTGACCAGGAGAGGGAGCTGGTCGGGTGTCTGACTGACCACCAAGTGTGATGACCCATGTCATTATTTCATCTTATCATTGTAGCATTTTTCTGCCGCCCCCTGTCGGTCTGTCTGTTTCTGTCTCTGTCTCCGTCTCTATTTGTCTCTGTGTGTCTCTGGCTCTGTCGCTCTGTCTCTGTCTCTCTGTCTTTGTCTCTGTCTCTCCCCTTCCTATGTTCCTAAGGACTGCGACATATTGAGAGCCAGACAGAAGTCGCTTGGTCTGGCCGAGACAGTCTTTCATTTCAAAGGCTTTCAAATCAGGTCTGTCTGCCTGCCTGCCTGCCTGCCTGCCTGCCTGCCTGTCTGTCTGCCTCTGTGTGTGTGTGTGTGTGTGTGTGTGTGTGTGTGTGTGTGTGTGTGTGTGTGTGTGTGTGTGTGTCTCTCTCTCTCTCTCTCTCTCTCTCTCTGTATGCATCTCTGCCTGTCTGTCTCCCTCACTTCACCGAACTCTGGCTTCTCTCCGTCTCAGCCAAGCAACGAACAGCCCCACAACCCCCCACCCCACCCACACCCCCACCCCTGTCCAAGTGACGCTAGAAAAAGGAAGGGGCGATGCGGAGTGAGGCTGGACGCTGGTGCCGACTGAGCCGATGGTGCATTACATGACCTTATTGGCTCCATCCGGTCGATGGCCTATCACGCCCATGTCAATGTTTCTATTGCTGCCGCACTTCATCACGGCCCGCCGCGCTGCACGTGCTATGGCTCTGTCAGTCCGCCACCGCCTTCCGCTACTCCCTCCGCCACTCCACTCCCTTCGTCACTCCCTCCTTCCGTCACTCCCTCCCTCTGTCACTCCCTCCCTCCGTCATTCCATCTCTCTGTCACTCCCTCCGCCACTCCACTCCCTTCGTCACTCCCTCCCTCTGCCACTCCCTCCGTCACTCCCTCCCTCCGTCACTCCCTCCGTCACTCCCTCCGTCCGTCACTCCCTCCGCCACTCCACTCCCTCCGTCACTCCCTCCCTCCGCCACTCCCTCCGTCACTCCCTCCGTCACTCCCTCCGTCCGTCACTCCCTCCCCTCCGCCACTCCCTCCGTCACTCCCTCCTCTGGCCGGGCAATCCGCGGCCTTCAGACTGCCACATCAACGTCAGAAGAGTTCTTTGTATTCCGAAGAGCATCTAAGCAACACAAAAGGACATGTCTGGAGTGCATGACACACCTGCTTCATAGGCAAGCAACAGGCGCTGTGAAAGGCTTCCGTATGACACGGCTGATGCGCAGATGAAGGTCCCTTCCTCTCAGCCTGCCGGGCTGCCGAGTTCCCTCTCGCTATTGGGAGGCAGGGTGGGGTCCCAAGCTCCCTCTTGTAAGTATGGAATACTTCAGAAGATAGCTTTGCATGCTGGGCCTGCTGCCAGCAGTTCCAGCTTGCTTATTTCTGCCTTTTTGGGGTCACTGTTCTGTTGTTCTCAACACCATTCCCACATAGCATGTGAGGTGATCAACTGGGTGTCCGCTGGACATGTCGTCGACAAGAAGTTAAATATCAACCACCACTCAACCAACGGCCAGCGCGGAGATACCCAACTTATCCATAGACTTGCAGTCCATCGACATTTGAGCCAAGCTTTACGAAATACACGTGGACACCCACAGGAGGATGGTGACAGAGCAGGGGGATTATGACAGAGCAGGGGGATTATGACAGAGCAGGGGGATTATGACAGAGCATGGACAACAGGGGAGTGATGACAGAGCAAAGGCACGACGACAGAGAGACGTTAACAGAGCAGGGGGACGATGACAGAGCAGGGGACGATAACAGAGCAGGGGACGATAACAGAGCAGGGGACGATGACAGAGCAGGGGACGATGACAGAGCAGGGGACGATAACAGAGCAGGGGACGATAACAGAGCAGGGGACGATAACAGAGCAGGGGACGATAACAGAGCAGGGGACGAAGACTGAGGAGGGGGACGATAACAGAGCAGGGGACGATAACAGAGCAGGGGACGAAGACTGAGGAGGGGGACGATAACAGAGCAGGGGACGATAACAGAGCAGGGGACGATAACAGAGCAGGGGACGAAGACTGAGGAGGGGGACGATAACAGAGCAGGGGACGATAACAGAGCAGGGGACGATAACAGAGCAGGGGACGATAACAGAGCAGGGGACGATAACAGAGCAGGGGACGAAGACTGAGGAGGGGGACGATAACAGAGCAGGGGACGATAACAGAGCAGGGGACGATAACAGAGCAGGGGACGATAACAGAGCAGGGGACGAAGACTGAGGAGGGGGACGATAACAGAGCAGGGGACGATAACAGAGCAGGGGACGATAACAGAGCAGGGACGATAACAGAGCAGGGGACGATAACAGAGCAGGGGACGAAGACTGAGGAGGGGGACGATAACAGAGCAGGGGACGATAACAGAGCAGGGGACGATAACAGAGCAGGGGACGATAACAGAGCAGGGGACGATAACAGAGCAGGGGACGATAACAGAGCAGGGGACGAAGACTGAGGAGGGGGACGATAACAGAGCAGGGGACGATAACAGAGCAGGGACGATAACAGAGCAGGGGACGAAGACTGAGGAGGGGACGATAACAGAGCAGGGGACGATAACAGAGCAGGGGACGATAACAGAGCAGGGGACGATAACAGAGCAGGGGACGAAGACTGAGGAGGGGGACGATAACAGAGCAGGGGGACGATAACAGAGCAGGGACGAAGACTGAGGAGGGGGACGATAACAGAGCAGGGGACGATAACAGAGCAGGGGACGATAACAGAGCAGGGGACGATAACAGAGCAGGGGACGAAGACTGAGGAGGGGGACGATGACAGAGGAGGGGACGATAACAGAGCAGGGGGATGATGACAGAGGAGGGGGCGATGACAGAGGAGGGAGATGGTGACAGAGGAGGGGGGGAGACGATGACAGAGGTGGGAGATGGTGGCAGAGGAGGGAGATGGTGACAGAGGAGGGGGGGGGGGACGATGACAGAGCTAGGGAATGATGACATGTGGATGATAACAGAGCAGTGTGATAATGACAGAACAGGGAGTTGATGACATGTTGATGACAGAGCAGAGTGATGATGACAGAGAAGGGTGATGGGGGTGATGTCAGAGCATGACAATGATGACAGAGAAGGGTGATGGGGGTGATGTCAGAGCATGACAATGATGACAGAGCATGTGGATGATGGCATGTGGATGATGACAGTGTAGGAGGACGAGGACAGAGCAGGGGGACGATGGCAGTGCAATGGAGACAATGAATCTTTCCCCACTTCTTCTGCCCACTCTGTCTGCCCTCTCTGTCTACCCCTCTGCTTCCCACCCACCCCACACCCTTCTCTCTCCCTCCCCACCTCTCTGTCTGCCCTCTATGTCTACCCCCCCTCCTTCCCACCCCAGCCCCCACCCTTCTCTGTCCTTCCCCACCCCTCTGTCTGCCTTATGTCTACCCCTCTGCTTCCCACCCCACCCCACACCCTTCTCTCTCCCTCCCCACCCCTCTGCCTGCCCTCTCTGTCTACCCCCTCCTTCCCACTCCACCCCAGCCCACACCCTTCTCTCTCCCTCCCCACCCCTCTGTCTGCCCTATCTGTCTACCACTCTCCGTCCCACCCCCACCCCACATACACACCACCACCACCCTTCTCTCCCTCCCCGCCCTTCTCTCTGTCCCCCCATCTCTCTATCAGCCATCCTGTTTGTGCGTCGACTGGCAAGGGCAGACAAGACAGAGCAGGCACGCACTCCAAAAAGGACGAAGCGGCGCTGGCATTATCGAGCGTACAGGTTTTATTCCTGGTCTGCTCACATTCTCCTTGGAGACAATAAACCAGCCGTTTGCAGCCTGTTTCTAGCAAAACCAGACGCGCAAAGGTTAAAGGCAACACTTCCCTCTCTTGTTGACGTGGCTGACTACCACGTGACGAGTTTCTGGGACCTGATCTGCCGGTATCAAGGGATGAGATGTCACAGGGTGTCAATGTCCGCGGGACTAGAGTCCCCAGGAATCATTGTCCCTGGACTGTACTGACTCCTCAGGCGTATTGTCCTGCCCTCGGGGAATGTTTGTCGGCACACACCGGTTGCGGCAAGACCCCTTTCTCGTCCACAGAGAGAGTCAATTCTGAGTGGAATTCCCCAGATCAAAAACCGTCGTGGGTGTAGGCTGTGAACCACTGCAGGGCTTGTCCTCCTAGGACAACAGGTTGGGCCACATCCGGGAACCAGTGGCCTTTGAGGTCAACAGGTTGGGCCACATCCGGGAACCAGCGGCCTATGAGGACAAGAGGTTGGGTCACATCCGGGAACCAATGGCCATTTAGGACAAAAGGTAGGGTCACATCCGGGAACCAATGGCCATTGAGGCCAAGAGGTTGGGCCACGTCCGGGAACCAATGGCGATTGAGGACAAGAGGTTGGGTCACATCCAGGAACCGCCGGCTTTTGAGGACAAGAGATTGGGTCACATCCGGGAACCAGTGTCCTTTGAGGAGAAGAGGTTGGGCCACATCCGGGAACCAATGGCGATTGAGGACAAGAGGCTGGGTCACATCCAGGAACCAAAGGCTTTTGAGGACAAGAGGTTGGGTCACATCCGGGAACCAGTGTCCTTTGAGGACAAGAGGTTGGGCCTTATCCGGGAACCAAGGGCCATTACGGACAACAGGTTGGGTCACATCCGGGAACGGGTGGCCCCTGAGGACAAGAGGCCTACGTCCTAGGGGGCGGCCTGGTTGGCCTCTGGCCTTCCCATGCTATGACGCGTTGTCCGGCGGACCGTTTGTCCAAAGCGGCATTTCCTTCATTTTGCAGTGGACACACACACACACACACACACACACACACACTGTATCGAAGACCCTATTTCGTGCATATTGACTGCTTTCATTGTAACCGGAAGTGTTCACGGGATAGCGGGAGTTAGGGTAACCGCCCCTTGGGAGAAAGCGGACAGCCGCATGAGCAGCAGTAGCAGCCTGTCACCTGGCACTGCTGTGTACGTCGTTGTTCACGGAAGTCGCCCAGACCCTCCGGTGATTCTTAGACAGGTGCGAATGGATCGTGGTTTTAAAAATCGTTAATTTTCAAAACGACAGTTCTTACCCTCCAGTAGCCGAATAAGTGTCATTTTTTCCTCTTTCGCAGTGACGTGTCTGTAAGCGCTTTTTCAAAACTATTCTAACGAATAATTGGTTCACGTGAACGTGTTCTCGTCACCGTTGTGCCCAGACCAGTATCTTACAGCCCGTTTGTCGCTCGTCAGACGCGCGTGTGTGTGCGCGCATGTAATGTGTCTGGGGTGGGGGTGAGGGGGGCGTATGCGCTCGTGCGTATGTGCATGTGCGCGCGCGCGGTGGCGAATATGCGTGCGTATATGTGTGCGTTCGAGTGTGTGTACGTGTGTGTGTGTGTGTGTGTGTGTGTGTGTGTGTGTGTGTGTGTGTGAGTGTGTGTGTGTGTGTGTGTGTGTGTGTGTGTGTGTGTGTGTTGTGTGTGTGTGTGTGTGTGTGTGTCTGTGTGTGTGAGTGCGTGTGCACGGTATATGGTTTTTATTTGTGTGTGTATGCGTGCGCGCGAGCCTGTGTGTGTGTGTGTGTGTGTGTGTGTGTGTGTGTGTGTGTGTGTGTCTTTCTATCTGTCTGTCTGTCTGTCTGTCTGTATGTGTATGGTATGTGCCCGGCATGTGTTGGTTTGTGTGTGTATGTGTGTGTGTGTGTGTGTGTGTGTGTGTGTGTGTGTGTGTGTGTGTGTGTGTGTGTGTGTGTGCATGTGTGTGTGTGTGTGTTGTGCGTGTGTGTGTGCGTGGGTGTATGTGTGTGTGTGTGCGTGCGTGCGTGCGTGCTTGTGTGTGTGTTTGTGTGTGTGTGTGTGTGTGTCTCCCTCTCCCTCTCTCTCTCTCTCTCTCTCTCTCTCTCTCTCTCTCTCTGTAGCCAGCGAGGTGAGAATGAAGATGTTCTGTGGTTCACGCTTCACCCGCCTTCATAAGTGTGGTGTCGATTCCCAGTGCCACGGCAAGAGAGAGAAATGGCTGACAGATGTATCTGGAAGCGGAGGGCGGGATGTCACTCGGCACAGCTTTGGATGGTGTTGCTGTGTCAGTACGGAGTAATGGCTTCCTTAAGCAGACTGCGGTCGTCAAGTTGTGGCCTTATGACACTCGTCGCCTGCCATACAACTCGCAGCGGTACTCACACCTCACCTTAACAGGTGCTCCTCACAGTTTAGCGACGGTTCGCGCTAGTTATGCCCCTAGGTTACCTTGGAAACGAGACGCTGTCTTCGGCAAGATCCTGCCTTCCCATCTGTTTCTAATCTGCGGGTCGATAGCTCATTTTTTGTGGCCCAAGACGCTGTCACGCCATGTCTCCGATGGCTTCTACCTGGTCATCGCGTTCGGCACTCGGTACAGGTGTCATGGTCTTGGAGGGGTCAGGGTCATCACGGGAGTAAAACAGGGTGATAGTGGGCAGCGGAGTAAGCCGGCCGGGTTCATTAATTAATTTGTTGTAGATCATTTTTATAACTGTTTTTAGTAGGACAGTAATTTTTAGAGGTGGACCTCGTGAAGAGGTAATTTGTATGTGATATGCACAGTTAGTGGGATTTCTCATGTATTTATTTATGAATGGCATTTTACCGGGATTTTTGTTGGTTTCCCTTTGTAATTTAATGATGTTTTATGCTTGGCGTGAATGTGTGATGAGTGTACGTGGCACCACAAAACATTCCCTGTGCAACTGTATTGACACTTGGCAATAAAGTTGTATTGTATAGTATTGGCTGACATTTACTCACCTTTGCCACTTTCTATGATAATGGCCCTGACCTAGTTTTGTGGTCACATGAGTGAAGCCAAAAAAGTCAAAAAGCAAAAGCAGAACTTTTTCCGTTTTGTCGATTGCTAAATGGATGTGGACGAGATCGTGGGCAAAACGCTTTTGTGTGAGTAGGTCTTTTAAAAAGAGCGACGTCTTCCGCTGAACTGTTGGCTATAGTTCATGTCAGCTTGGGCGGAGTGGACTGAATGTCGAGGTCACAAAAACATCGAGGTACCGTCGACTGAAACG
>OY757551.1:255568-270568 GCA_963584105.1 Alviniconcha strummeri | reverse complement strand
TTGGGTCAGCCACACACAAAGGGTTAAGAGAGTCGTGGGTCAGCCACACACAATGGGTTAAGAGAGTCATGGAACAGCCACACACAAAATGTTAAGAATGTCGTGGGCCAGTCATACACACAAAGGGTTAAGAGAGTCGTGGGCCAGTCACATACACAAAGGGTTAAGAGTGGTGAGAGCCAGTCACAGATAAAGGGTTAAGTCTCGTGGGCCAGACACAAAGGGTTAAGAGTGTCATGGGCTGGCTAAGGTTAAAATGTCGTGGGCCAGTAACAAGTTTGCTGATCACATGCCACTTGTTAGATTGCTGTTAAACGAAGACTCCCTGGTACCATACATTTTTTCACATGTTTCACTCTTGAATGAATGTGGCAAAGAAAGCTTTCTGGAAATGAATTCTGGTTTATTTATTTTTTTATTTATTTTTTTATTGTGCTAGATGCAAGGAAAACAACAAACGTCTTTGTTCCTGTCAAGGTAAACAATAAACCAGTTGAGGTGGTGTCTAATGTTAAGTATTTAGGTACTCTGATAAATAATAAGCTAAGTTTTAGTGACAATGCAGATCTCATCTATAAACAAAAACACAGCAGCGCTTGTGCCTCTTGCGGAAACTGAGATCTTTTGATGTTAGTCATGAGCTGTTACAAATTGTGTACAAAAGTCTAGTGGAAAGCGTTTTAACTTTTAACATTGTTGTCTGGTATGGGAACCTGGGTGCGAAGGGGAAGGCAAAACTGGCACGTATTGTTGGGATGGCAGGAGAGATAACTGGTGAAAAACAAGGCTCCCGAGGCGATTTCTTCCTTGCAGCAGCTGAACGGAAAACCGCACGGATCTTAGACGACGCAAAGCACCCCCTCTTTTCTCAGTTTCACAAACTCCCGTCGGGCCGACGATACAAAGTGCCGATTGCCAGGAAGAATATGCACACAACAATCTTTTACACCAAGTGCTATTTCGGTTTTAAATTCTAGGGCTACTTAATATGTTGGCCCTGTGGGTTTCAATGCTCAGCTTTACTCAGCCTGTGATAGTGTTGACCTGATGGATATTTGTTACTCTTTTATTTCACTGGCAAAATAACCCAGTATGCTTCAGATTTATGATAATATATTAGCATAACGTTCTTAATTCTGAGTTAAATAATAATAATTGTGTGCAATATGTGCCCATGACTTTTTACTCTCTGTGCATGCGAGTGAGTGCGTGCGTGCGTGCGCGCGTGTGTGTGTGTGTGTGTGTGTGTGTGTGTGTGTGTGTGTGTGTGTGTGTGTGTGTGTGTGTGTGTGTGTGTGTGTATGCGAGTGCATGTGCGTACGCGCGCTCTTTGTGTGCGTGCGAGCGTGCGTGCGTGTGTGTGTGTGTGTGTGTGTGTGTGTGTGTGTGTGTGTGTGTGTGTGTGTGTGTGTGTGTGTGTGTGTGTATGTGTGTGTGTGAGTGTGTGTGTGTGTGCGCGCGCGCGCGCGCTCTTTGCGTGTGTGCGTGCGTGCGAGCATGCGTGCGTGCGAGCGTGCGTGCGTGTGTGTGTGTGTGTGTGTGCGCGCGCACGCGCTCTTTGCGTGTGTGCGTGCGTGCGAGCATGCGTGCGTGCGAGCGTGCGTGCGTGCGTGCGTGCGTGCGTGCGTGCGTGCGTGCGTGCGTGCGTGCGTGTGCGTGCGTGCGTGCGTGCGTGTGTGTGTGTGTGTGTGTGTGTGTGTGTGTGTGTGTGTGTGTGTGTGTGTGTGTGTGTGTGTGTGTGTGTGTGTGAAAATTATATACTGCCTGGATTTAATATGTTGCTCCATATGCTGCTGCCTATGGATGTTGCGGTCGGTTTCAGTGTTTCGATTTTAGTGTTTCGGTGTTAAAGGAATGTTTGTTTTATTGTAATATTTACTGGATGTGTTAAGTGATTAGTGAGGCAGAAGAAGAATGTGTGTGCGTGTGTATGTGTGTACGCATGTATATGTGGATGTATGCACATTGTTATTGTTAAGTAATTTGTTTTGTTTTTGAACGGTTTTTAGCTCCGTGTTTTATTGACTTGTTGATGCTTTATTGTAAAATGTATTGAATGTTTTATGTAAATGACTAGCCAAAAGGCGAATTTCTCTACACAGAGACGATAAAGTTGTATTGTATATAAAGGATTAATAGTGTCGAGGGCTGGTCACACACAATGGGTTAATAGTGTCACTGGCTGGTCACACACGAAGGGTTAACAGTGACGTGGCGTGTCACACACAGAGGGTTAACAGTGTCATTGGCTGGTCACACACAAAAGGTTAACAGTATGTAGGATGGTCACACACAAAAGGTTAATAGTGTCACTGGCTGGTCAAATACAATGGGTTAATAGTCTCACTGGCTGGTCACACACAAAGGGTTAATAGTGTTATTGGCTGGTCACACGCAAAGGGTTAATAGTGCCATTGGCTGGTGACGCACAAAGGGTCAATAGCGTTATTGGCTGGTAACACACAAAGGTTGAAAGTGACATTGGCTTGTTACAACCAAAGGGTTAATAGTGTCATTGGCTGTTCACACACAAAGGGTTAATAGTGTCACTGGCTGGTCACACACAAAGGGTTAATAGTGTCATTGGCTGGCCGCACACAAAGGCTTGAGAGTGTGTGGGCTCGTCGCTCTCGATGGGTTTTGCAAAATTGATTGGCAGAAAACAGTTGTTGAATCAGTCTCACCTGGACAGGTCGGAGATGACCTGTCTGCTTGATTGGGTCACACCTGGGAGTACGCTGACAGCGCCGGATGGACGGGTGTGTTTTTGGTGAAGTTTACATAGCTGTGGAACGGCTGGGAGTGGCGAAGTAGTTAGTCGTTTAGAAAATGGGATTTTGGTGAAGCTGATAAATCTCTTTAGCCTCTGGGTATCCTGGGTGTGTGTGCGTTAAAAAACTATTGTCTGTCCGTTTGTCTTTGTCTTTGTCTGTCTGTCTGTCTGTCTGTCTATCTCTCTCTCTCTCTCTCTCTCTCTCTCTCTCTCTCTCTCTCTCTCTCTCTCTCTCTCTCTCTCTCTCTCTCTCTCTCTCTCTCTCTCTCTCTCTCTCTGTTTTGTATAAATGTACATGTGCTCAACATACTCTAGCTCATTGTATCCTTAGATAATAGCAGTTTCCCTCATGGGTGATGGCTGGGTGTAAAAAGACCTCGAGTCTTCTCCACTACCCTCGTAAAATACAGTTTATTCATTCATTAATTCATTTTCTCCCTCTCGGAATGCGTTGATCTCACGAAGGCGACAGGTAGCTGTTTTTGAGTCTCTGCATAATCGGGGCGTTTTTTTTAATGATTTCCTTCATTATCATTGGTGCCGCGTTGATTTTTAGATATTGTATCTGAGGAGATTCTGCTGGTCATTTTGGTGAAAATTTTGTGATATTTGTAAATATTATCTACGGACTGTTCTGCAGTTTCTAAAAGCGTTCACTGGATAAAGCAACTGCAGATGACTTTCAGCTGAAAACAAATCACCATGCCTGTCACCGCAGAGGGACTCAGAGTGTCGGTTGGCCTCTTTACAGCTACACTGGTGACCATTCTGTCGAGGAAAGCCAGAACAGCAGCAGAGTACGGAGGCTGCGAGCTACACTGGTGACCATTCTGTCGAGGAAAGCCAAAACAGCAGCAGAGTACGGAGGCTGCGAGCTACACTGGTGACCATTCTGTCGAGGAAAGCCAAAACAGCAGCAGAGTACGGAGGCTGCGAGCTACACTGGTGACCATTCTGTCGAGGAAAGCCAAAACAGCAGCAGAGTACGGAGGCTGCGAGCTACACTGGTGACCATTCTGTCGAGGAAAGCCAAAACAGCAGCAGAGTACGGAGGCTGCGAGCTACACTGGTGACCATTCTGTCGAGGAAAGCCAAAACAGCAGCAGAGTACGGAGGCTGCGAGCTACACTGGTGACCATTCTGTCGAGGAAAGCCAAAACAGCAGCAGAGTACGGAGGCTGCGAGCTACACTGGTGACCATTCTGTCGAGGAAAGCCAAAACAGCAGCAGAGTACGGAGGCTGCGAGCTACACTGGTGACCATTCTGTCGAGGAAAGCCAAAACAGCAGCAGAGTACGGAGGCTGCGAGCTACACTGGTGACCATTCTGTCGAGGAAAGCCAAAACAGCAGCAGAGTACGGAGGCTGCGAGCTACACTGGTGACCATTCTGTCGAGGAAAGCCAAAACAGCAGCAGAGTACGGAGGCTGCGAGCTACACTGGTGACCATTCTGTCGAGGAAAGCCAGAACAGCAGCAGAGTACGGAGGCTGCGAGCTACACTGGTGACCATTCTGTCGAGGAAAGCCAGAACAGCAGCAGAGTACGGAGGCTGCGAGCTACACTGGTGACCATTCTGTCGAGGAAAGCCAGAACAGCAGCAGAGTACGGAGGCTGCGAGCTACACTGGTGACCATTCTGTCGAGGAAAGCCAGAACAGCAGCAGAGTACGGAGGCTGCGAGCTACACTGGTGACCATTCTGTCGAGGAAAGCCAGAACAGCAGCAGAGTACGGAGGCTGCGAGCTCCCGGCTTTGCTGCCAAGCAGGCGGTGACGACGTTACTGATCTTTTGATGATGTCCGACACTGAACCAAACCGGGGACCAAATACACCAACAGCGACTGGACGACACGAAGGTAAGGGAGACGACTCTGCTCCCAACCAACCTGTTCTGAAGGAGCAGCTTGAAGAGATAAAAACCCTCACGCAGGCTGTCTCACGTTTACAAAGCGCGCAGATAGACAGCACAGCGCAAATGACTGCTCAACCTGATGCGACTGAAGGGAAACTGACGACAAGACTGGAAAAAGTAGCGGACGAACAAACTGCGCTCTCGCACCATGTCTCTGCTCTGTATGAACACCTTGAACAGAGGAGGACTTCAAATGAAAATCTCCAGGACTGCAACGAAAAACCGTACTCCGCTGTCCAATTTGACGAATACATTTTGGAAGTTTGGCTAACTCCAATCCCTCATGTCCAGTTTGATGAATATAGTCTGAAGTTTAGCTAACTCCAAGCCCTCATTGCTAAAGAAAATATGCAAAACGACCCAACGTCTTGCACGGCCGTTTTCTCAATTATTGAATTGTCATACGTTTAATTTGAAGTTTAAATATGTTACATTGATGGTATATGTTTGAAAGCAAATTTTCTTTTACTGGACGATAATGTATTATTTTATCTTAGATGGCCACAACTTCAATATTCGTATCATTACTAAGGCTATATTCAAATATCAAAATAATCAGCATGAACTTCCGTGTTCAAAAAGATACGCATCTGAAAAAACCCACAATGCGATTTGAGACTGGTTTCATCGGAGCAGGTAATGTGCAGACTTTGTCTACTTAAATCAGTCAATACTCTTCAAAGCTACCGCACAAGACTGGCATACGACGTGTTTTTCTGCACACAAATTGAACCCACTATCCGAAATAAAGATAGTCCAGTTTGGTGTTAAAACAGTCGTTTCAATCCGTCCATCCAGCGCTGTCAGCGTGCTCCCAGCTATAACCCAATCACCCACACAGGTCATCTCCGCCCTGTCTGGGTGGGACTGATTCAACAACTGTTTTCTTCCAATCAGTTTCACAAAACCTATCGTGAGTCACCAGCCCACAAACTTTCAACCATTTGTGCGTGACCAAACAATACACTTTTAACCCTTTGTGTGTGATCAGCCTACACACTCTTAACCATTTATGTGTCACCAGACTTAGCGAGAGTGTGTCTGAGCCATGACACTCTTAACCCTTTGTGCACTACTGACCCATAACCCTTTGTGTGACTGCCCCATGACACTCTTAACCCTTTATGCACTACTGACCATTAACACTTTTAACCCTGTGTGTGCGACTGGCCCATGACACTCTTAACCCTTTGTGCACTACTGACCCATAATACTTTTAACACTTTGTGCGTCACTGGCCCATGAGTATTGGGCCCTGCGTTCATGACTAGGGTCAACGTTCTATATTCATGACGACGTTCACCGTTCTGTGTTCATGACGACGTTCACCGTTCTGTGTTCATGGCGACGTTCACCGTTCTGTGTTCATGACGACGTTCATCGTTCTGTGTTTATGGCGACGTTCACCGTTCTGTGTTCATGGCGACGTTCACCGTTCTGTGTTCATGACGACGTTCATCGTTCTGTGTTTATGGCGACGTTCACCGTTCTGTGTTCATGACGACGTTCACCGTTCTGTCTTCATGACGACGTTCATCGTTCTGTGCGTATGACAGTTTTCAACGTTCTGTGGTCATGACGACGTTCAATGTTCTGCGTTGATGACGCGCTGATGACGACATTCATCGTTCCATGTTTATGACGACGCGGCCGAAAGCACCGACCACCTGGACCCCCACCACCACCGACACAATTTGTTTTCGTCGCCAAAGAGCCGGAAACAGCGGCCCGCTGGTTTGAAGAAAGAAAAAAGATATATTGGAAACGAGTAATGAGGAGGCAATAACACGACTGTGACCAGGTGTTTTGTGGGTGTGGGTGTGGGTGGGGGTGTGGCAGGCTAGATATACCGAGGTTGTTTGTCGGTTGAATCGGTTCCAGGCGAGATCAAAAGATCAAGAGATCTTAGAGGAGGGAGGTGGAGCTGGACCCTCACTTTTGCCCAGAAGAGATCATGAGTAGGGAGGTGGAGCTGGGCTGAGCAAGTTGGACATCTTTTGCTTTGAGTTGTCCAAGTTGTTCGTCAACAGCGGTGCAACGGACATTGTCTTAGTGACTCTGTCCAGCACAGCAGTTGAAAGAGCAATTGCGCAGTGCACAAGTCGCTGGGCAATGGCGAGGGGACACCGCCTTAACACTTCCATTGTTCTGGCGGCGGTCCACGGTCTCTCCGGTCTTTTTCGGGCGGTTTCCGCGGTCGAGCCAATCACCCTGGCCCCTTTCCCACTCTGTCCCCGTCCCTAATAGGTCATCCCGCCTCCGTGGACGTTAAGCAACATAAAAGTCGGATGAAGGCATTTCTTCATCGTCTGTCAACGAGAAGGACACCAGGTGAACATATTCTCCGTATCTTGTCTGCAACACTCCACAGCTACACTTCATTCTCGCTACAACTTCGGTGGGTATCCAGCCTTGTTGGTTTATTTTACCGGTTCATTGGACTCTAGCCTTTCAGTTCTCTTTCAACATGATCTGACGTGCAACAGGAAGAGGGAATAAGACAGTAAAATGAGTGTGTATAAAATAACAGAAGCTGAATCACTTGCTGTACTCCGCCAAATGAAGAATAAAAGGTCCAGGCTCAGGTGAGTTTACTACAGTGTTGTATTTGTAACGATATTCGAATGATCTTTTTGAGTTCGATCAAACCATGGATTTGATCCTACACTGTTCATTAACACCATGATGATTTAATGTATAAAAACATACACTACACTATTAGTTAAAATCTGAACAGAGAGGCCAAGAGCTAGAAGAAAGATCACAGAGATGATGGAGAAGCTGGAGTTGGTTGGTGTATGGCGTGAGGCTGACCCTGAGAAACGAGGATACACATGGCGAACATTTAACACAGCTAAGCAAGGTTGTCTTGATTACCTTTGGATACCAGAAGAGTTATTGCCAGAAATTCATGGAATTAAAATACATCCTAGCTATCGCTCCGATCATTCTAGTGTGTCTCTAGAACCAAAACCAGAAGACAGAAAAAGACCTGAACAGTACTGGAAGTTTCACAATTCATTAGTTAAGGATAAGAATTGTATTATGATCATTAAACAATTAATATTCGACTTGAAAAAAAGAGTTTGCACTGCCAGTATATAATTTGATAACATTGATCATATTTTTATTTGAACTATTTAGTTTCAAATAAATGATCAGTTGTTCTTTGAAGTGCTTCTCATGGAAATTGTTGGGGAAACTATATCCTGTGCAACTCACAAAAAGAGAGAGGAAACCAGGCTGGAAAAACAGCTTACTGAGTAAATAAGACTACCTGAGAACAACGTTAATGAAGATAGTCTAACATTTTTTGAAGAAAAGAAAACTGAACTACAGGCGATTAGGAATAGACAACCGGAAGGCATGATAGTTCAAAATGGTTACAAAATGGTGAAAAAGCAAGTATATATATTATGCAACTTAAAAAAACTAGAATTATATAAGTAAACCAATGTGTTTTATTGAACGAAATAATGTGTCTTAGTTTAAAGGTATGTCAAGAACTGGTTTCTGCTCAGCTTCAGTTGTGAGATAAGAAATGCTGTGTAAAACTGCAATGATAAAAAGGAGTGTGAAAGAAAGCGAAAGGTATATCGTAAAGGATGGAATGATATTTCTGAATCTACGTGGTTGGAAAAAGGACGTGCTTAACAAAAACAAAAAGAACAAGAAATCCTAACAGAGAGGAAGGTTGTATTTAGCAGAATACGGCTTACAAATGGCGATCTATTTATAGGACGGCCTATGAAATGAAACGGAAGCTTTCTCTGTTTTGACGAATGTTACAACCAGTTTCCACATGTTCAAACAAGCCTTTCGGTATATAAAGGTATCACTGCTATAAAAGAATATAAAGTTCAAACCAACAGACATTTGACTGCTGACTGTGGAATAGTTGATACAAAAACATAGGCCATAAAACAAAGGCGATATAAATCGGTGCGGTCGACACTGAGAAAATCGGAGATCATCCCATTTGCGTTCAAACTGTGGAATGGAAAGTTGGCGAGAAAATGCAACTGGGGAAAAATTCAAACAAACCACCTTGGACACACCACTGGAGTCGATTCAGCTTCGGGTGCTATTCCGGTGTTACACCGTATAATATGGAAAATTATTTATTCTTCTGTTGGATGCGCTTTTCTGCGCTGTGTACATTCTGTGCTCATGAGAATGGAGACACATATTGTTGTCCTCTGAGGGAACCCAACAGCTTTGACCTGATCTGACGGCACTGTTGACGGACAGAGAGAGCTGCATTGTGAGAGTCTAACCTTTAGTGAAACGTACTCTTTTTCTTTTCGGCGTGGATGACAGATTTAAAACGAAAAGAGTGTTTAATTTTATCATATATATATATGCAAAGCACACAATACATCTGCAACACACACAAGTCCACACGAGCTATAATTACTTTTCGAAGAACTCCTAAACAGAGATAAACTTGAGAGATTATCCAGCCACCTACAATGCAGAGGTGTTCTCTTTGACTTGAAAAAGTTCCCTTATTCTGGTATAGTAAATGAATAGAATTACAAGGTATGTCAGTTCCAACATACTCATTTTTTATCAGTGTGCACAGGTCACTTACTATGAATATGAATTTTTGTGTGAGACTGAAGTATCTGTGTGTGAGGGATTTAATCAGGTATAAACCGTTATGTAACAGTTTGTGTATCAGTGCAAACTGTTTTGTGAGAGATTGTGTATGAGTGTGGAGGGTGGTGTGAGAGATTATGCATCAGTGCGGAGCGTGGTGTGAGAGATGGTGTATCTGTGTGGAGTGTGGTGTGAGAGGTTGTGTATCAGTGTAGTATGTGAGGTATGTGAAGTGTCTAACAGCTCAATAGTAAAACTAGCTGATTATCAGCTCTGTGCCAATCATAGGCCTACGAGAAAAGTATTTGTCCCTCTAATGCGAATACGTTTTGTGGCTGCAGAAAGTTTGCAAGCTGATAATCATTTGGTGGTGGGAAATATAATATACAACAGCCGGCTTGAAACCAGTAGGAGATGACGGTCTGGTTGTGAAAGTTCTGCTGCATATAATTCAGCAGGCTGCATACCTAAACTCCACACACGCTAGAGACATGAACATTAATGTGTATCATGCAATGAAGCGATGAAATTGTCCAAAACAATATCTGTACCATTTCATCTGTACACTGTACGAGGCACCTGGATGCTGTTTTTAATAACAATACCTGTACCATTTGGTCTGTACATTGTACGAGGCACCTGGCTGCTGGTTTCAATGACAATACCTGTACCATTTCATCTGTACACTGTACGAGGCACCTGGCTGCTGGTTTTAATGACAATACCTGCACCCTTTCATCTGTACACTGTACGAGGCAATTGAATGCTGGTTTTAATGACAATACCTGTACCATTTCATCTGTACACTGTACGAGGCACCTGAATGCTGGTTGTAATGACAATACCTGCACCCTTTCATCTGTACACTGTACGAGGCAATTGAATGCTGGTTTTAATGACAATACCTGTACCATTTCATCTGTACACTGTACGAGGCACCTGAATGCTGGTTGTAATGACAGGAGCTCGTGAGACAGTGTCATGACGTCATGGTTTGACACGCGCGGTGACCGTGGCACTTTGTGACAGTAGCATTGTGTCATGACAGAGGTGTGTCAGACCAGTGAATTACCGCCAAGTGTTTACCACTGTGACCTTTGAACTGTGCCATGTCAGGTGTGTGCCAGACATGTCAACCACCGCCCACTTTGCACTGTGTCATGTCATTGTGTGTGTGTGTGTGTGTGTGTGTGTGTGTGTGTGTGTGTGTGTGTGTGTGTGTGTGTGTGTGTGTGTGTGTGTGTGTGTGTGAAAAGGACACGTTGATCATTATGACATATAAATAATACCACCCTGACGTATTTTGCATTGTGTTACCACAGGTGATTATCAGACCCCCTAACCGCCATGATGTCATACAAAGGACGGACTCTGCTGACGATTCTGATCGTGGCCTGCCTCTGCTGTGCCCTGGTCAACAGTTCAAGTAAGACTGACGTTTTGTTCTCTCTAAAACCTGTACAAGTTCTAGCCAATGCGGATACTGCCCATGCAGTCGGCCATGACGTTTATATCAAGGAGATACTCTAGTGAAGTTTGCAGTCAAACAGCGACTTCCCCCATAGTAGTTCCATGAACGCAGGCGACCTTCCCCACAGCAACTCCATGAATGCAATCTGATTTGAAGTCTCGATATTACTGAAGAACTCGTACATCGAAAATTTTCTTGTTTTTCTTGATATTTTGTTGTAATAATTAATATGACTGTGCATTTGATTTCTTTACATAATTATGCATAATATAACACTACGCCGAGATTTTATTTTTACTGGATCAAATTAGTCTTAATGTTTACATTCGAATGCTTTCCCTGCGGGTTGTTAATTTTACACAAACGTATTAGATTTATTCATTGTTCGACCAGTTTATGTGGGTGCTTATGCGGGTACCGAAGGTTGTTTTTGTTTTGTTTTTGATTTTGTTTGTTTGTTTTGTTTGTTGTTGTCTTCTCTCTTTTTTTGGGGGGGGGGGGGATATGCTGATGATCATATATGGAAGTGAGTTTTGTTAATTTTACTGTGTTCATGATTTTTGATTTGCAAAGATGTGTGACCTAGATACCCCGACACAGCGATAGTTTCCCCATCCTCTGACCTGACCTCAGGGTCAGCTGCGTTTGCATATAGCCTTACCCTAAAGTTTGATTGCAGTTCTCCCTCATTCTTGGCAGTGACTCGGTTAGACGCCTTTACTTACGGCTGTAGAGCATTCACTGTCTCCATGGTACTCGGGATATCCAAACACTAGCTTTTCATTCCGTCTCCATGGTACTCGGGATATCCAAACACTAGCGTTTCATTCCGTCTCCATGGTACTCGGGATATCCAAACACTAGCGTTTCATTCCGTCTCCATGGTACTCGGGATATCCAAACACTAGCGTTTCATTCCGTCTCCATGGTACTCGGGATATCCAAGCACTAGCGTTTCATTCCGTCTCCATGGTACTCGGGATATCCAAACACTAGCGTTTCATTTCGTCTCCATGGTACTCGGGATATCTAAACACTAGCTTTTAATTCCGTCTTCGAATGCAGTTTGCTTTCCATACCGGCTTTGTCCAGAGTAGCTTCCCCTAACCACACGCGTTTCGTGTTGTTATTCTAGGGGTGTGGAGGGGGGTAGGGGGGGGGGGCTGTCGGGCGAGTAACAGACTAGTGATGTCATCCAACATGCTGCACTAGGCCCACTCCCATGTCAGCTGGGTCCAGGCGGGGATGCTTCTGGTGCGTAGGATCATTGGAGGGTCAGGGTCATGATGGGAGTAAAACAGGGTCATAGTGGGCAGCGGAGTAAGCCGGCCGGGTTCATTAATGAATTTGTTGTAGATCATTTTTATAATTGCTTTTATTAGGACGATAATTTTTCAGAGGTAGACCTCGTGAAGAGGCAATTTTTATGTGATATGCACAGGTGACGTCAGGTGGATTTTTCCTGTATTTATTTATGAATGACTTTTTACCTGGATGTTTGATGTTTGCTGTTGTTGCAATGTAATGAAGTTTTATGATTGACATGAATGCATGATGAGTATATTTGCACGATAAAACATTCCTAGCGCAATTGCCGGTATTGACACTTCGGAATGACATAGATCTGATATTCCATGTGTCTGCCACACCTAGGCATACACGTATGTAATTGTACACCTCTGATGAAACTCTGCCAGGCACACTGCACACACACTGCACACACACTGCACTCACACTGCGCGCGCGCGCGCGCGCGCACACACACACACACACACACACACACACACACACACACACACACACACACACACACACACACACACACACACACACACACACATCGGAAACAACCGAAATACCCGAACATTTTCCACAGTAATCCGAACTCCACAGCGGCACCGTATCCAGTTGTTTGTAACAACCAACCCAAACCAGAGTTCCTGCATGTGAACTGCGACAGACAAACACCAGTCAAATCGCACTGCCAACATACAGCGTTCAGATAGGCCTGTTAACCCATCTGCATCGAAACACAACTGACCCGTCTAGATCGGAACACAAGTTCCCCATCTGGACCGAAATATAATTATATAACCCATCTAGACAGGACGAAGGAATGAGTGAACAACTGTTGGGGAGGTTGACAAAACAAACAGCCCCAGAGTAATCTACTCTCCTCTGCGACGACACATAAAGAAAATTAAAAACACGAGCGTTTTCGACACACGATCTTCGTCTGGTGTCAGAAGAGAGACAGAAAATAATGAAAGAAGAAGAAAGAAAAGAAGAAAGACAGACAAGAAGTTGAAGTAAAACTATGTTAAGGATCTAAACAACTTCTCGTCTGTCTTCTTCTTCTTTTCTTCCATCGTCTTTTATTATTTTCTGTCCCTCTTCTGACGCCAGACGAAGACCGCTCGTGAAAGCGCTGGTGTTTTAAATTTCCTTTATGTGTCATCGCGTAGATGAGTACGTTTCTCTAGAGTTGTTCTACACAAGACGAAATTACAGGCCTGTCGGTGTGTTGCAGGCCACAGAGGGCCATCAAAAAATGGGAGATCTTCGAAAAAAGCCAAGGCCTCTGTCATTAATGGAATCAAACCTGCAGGTTTGAAGCAAAGCAAAGCGTCTGGTGCTAAAGAGGTGAGTGTTTGTTGCGGGCTTGACCACCACCTGGGTATAGCTATAGTGGTGTGCATAGTGTGAGTTTGTGGCGTTCGGGAAGATTTATACGCATAGCCACGGTGTAAGCTGAGTGTGTGTGTGTGTGTGTGTGTGTGTGTGTGTGTGTGTGTGTGTTTGTATGTACGTGTGTACGTGCGTGCATGTGTGCGTGCGTGCTCGTGTGTGTGTGTGTGTGTGTGTGTGTGTGTGTGTGTGTGTGTGTGTGTGTGTGTTGTATGTGTGTGCGTAGGTTCTTGCGTGTGTGTGTGTGTGTGATCATGCACGGACGGTCACGCGTGTGAGTGTGTATGTGTGTGTTTGGGAGAGGGAGATATTTTATGAACTCGCTTCAGTTTGCATACAGAATAGTTTTAAATACTATAATAAGTACAAGAGATTATTCTTTACAAGGACAAATGCCAGATTTTCGGTTCCTTCATTATTTTTCCATCTCCAGCGGGTTGGGCTCTACTCTCGGTGAAGTTAGCACGTTCCTGTTTTTCTTCGTTTTGTTGTTGTTGTTGTTGTTGTTTTGGCCTTTAAGTATAGGCCTACTCCATAACGGGCCTCACTGACACCCCCTCAGCCAGTGACAGTGACCAGTAAATAAGTCGACCATGGTGCTTAACGTCCACAGAAACCATAAGTTAGTCAACATGGTGCTTAACGTCCACAGAAACCATAAGTTAGTCAACATGGTGTTTAATATCAACAGAAACCATAAGTTAGTCAACATGGTGCTTAACATCAACAGAACCATAAGTAAGTCGACATGGTGCTTAACGTCCACAGAAACCATAAGTAAGTCAACATGGTGCTTAACATCCACAGAAACCATAAGTTAGTCAACATGGTGCTTAACATCAACAGAAACCATAAGTAAGTCGACATGGTGCTTAACATCAACAGAAACCATAAGTAAGTCGACATGGTGCTTAACATCAACAGAAACCATAAGTAAGTCAACATGGTGCTTAACGTCAACAGAAACCATAAGTAAGTCAACATGGTGCTTAACGTCAACAGAAACCATAACGTTTAATAGGGATGAGGAGGTATGAGGTATGGAGGTGGGGAAGAGGGAGATTATATACCTATCGCTACACTGTCACCACCAGAATGACTCCTGCATTAAGATGGGCAGCGATGAGAGTCATTTTAATGTTTCATTAATCGTGAGGAACAAAGTCACAAGACAGTGTCCACAGAGCACACGTTTTGAAGAGAAAGGAGAACCGAAGCGTAATTGATGTTGTTGTTGAGTGTTGCTTTACGTCCACAGAAACCATAGGCTTATTAGGGACGGAAGCCCAGGACGGCCACCTCTACTTTCACACAGCCCCTGAGCTCTTCGTAATTGAGCCGAGGCCCTTCTATTTACCAGCTTTACCGCTAGGCCAAATCGGCTCACGCAATGACCAGTGACAAGTGTTTATGTTCGGTTGTGCTGCATGGTGAGAACAGGTTTAGCAGTTCTACGATATTGGAGGTTCGGCTTGGGTTAATGTTCCAAGCACTGAAACCGTCAAAAAAATAATAATAAAAAAATGCATATTTTCCGAGGGCAGAGCCACAACC
>OY757551.1:247866-252866 GCA_963584105.1 Alviniconcha strummeri | reverse complement strand
CTCTCACAGTGCAGATCTCTATATCCGTCACCAGTGCCGTCAGATCGGTTCAGAGCTGTTGGGTTCCCTCAGAGGACATCAATATGTGTTTCCATCACTCTCATGAGCACAGAATGTACACAGCGCAGAAAGCGCATCCAACAGAAGAATAAATAATTTTCCATATTATACGTTGTAACACCGGAATAACACCCGAAGCTGAATCGACTCCAAGGTGGTTCGGCTGAATATTTCCTCAAGTGCAGTTTTTCTCCAACTCTCCATTCCGCTCTTTTAACGCAAATGGGATGATCGATTTTCTCATTGTCGACTGCACCGATTTATGTCCTCTTTGTATTATGACCCAAATGTTTTTATCAACTATTCCACAGTCAGCAGTCAAATGTCAGTTGGTTTGAACTTTATATTCTTTTAGTGCAATGCCAATATCTTCATATACCGAAAGGTTTGTTTGGACATGTGGAATCTGGTTGTAACAGTCTTCATAACAGAGAATTAAAGTTTCCATTTCATTTCATAGGCTGTCTAATAAATATAATGTTATTTGCAAGCCGTATTCTGCTAAATACAACCTTCCTCTCTGTTAGACTTGTTTTGCCTGGCACATACGTATGGGACATTTATTCAGACGTGCATCCATCCATTACAATATACCTTCGCTCTCTCTTTCTCACTCCGCACTCAATTTTGTCATTGCAGTTTTACATAGCACTTCTTATCTGACACCTGAAGCTGAGCATAAACCAGTTCTAGACATATCTGAATTAGCAATTCACATATTACTTCGTTTAATAAAACACATTAATTTTCTTTTATAATTCAAATTTTCTAAGTTGGAAAAATATGTACTTGCTTTTTCACTGTCTTGTAACCGCTTTCAATTGTTATGCCTTCCAGTCGTTTTTCCTAATCGCCTGTAGTTCAGGTTTCTTTTCTTCTAAAAGTGTTACATCATTTGCATTAATGTTGTTCTCAGGTACTCTTTATTTCCTCAGTAAGCTGTTTTTCCAGCCTGGTTTCCTCTCTCTTTTTATGAGTTGCATAGGATATAGTTTTCCCAACAATTTCCGTGAGAGCACTTCAAAGAACAACGGATCATTTATCTGAAACTAAATAGTTCATCAAAAATATCGTGAATGTAATCAGATTATTTATTGGCACTGCATACTATTTTTTCAAGTCACGTATTGATAGTTTAATGATCATAATATAATTCTTATGCTTTAAGAGTGAATTGTGAAAAATCCAGTATTCTTTACTTCTTATCCTGTCTTCTGTGTTTAGTACTAGAGACAAAATAGAATTATCAGAGTGATAGCTTGGATGTATTTTAATTCCATGAATTTCTGGCAATAACTCTTCTGAAATCAAACAGTAATCAAGACGACCTTGCTCAGCTGTGTTAAATGTTCGCCATGTGTATCCTCGTTTCTCAGGGTCAGCCTCACGCCATACACCAACCAACTCCAGCTTCTCCATCATCTCTGTGATCTTTCTTCTAGCTCTTGGCCTCTCTGTTCAGATTTTAACCAATAGTGTAGTGTATGTTTTCAGACATTAACTCATCATGATGTTAATGAACAGTGCGGGATCAAATACATGGTTTGATCGAACTCAACAAGGTCATTCGAATATCGTTACAAATGCAACTGGATCTTTTATTCTTCATTTGGCGTAAACACATTTATTTTGATGTCTTATTCGCTCTTCGTGTTCACGTTGAAAGAGAACTGAAAGGCTAGAGTCCAATGAACCAATAAAATAATAATAACAACGCTGGATACTCACCGAAACTGGGGTGAGAATGAAACGTGTAGCTGTGGAGTGTTGCAGACAAGATGCGGACGATGTGTTCACGTAGTGTCCTTCTCGTTGGCAGACGATAGAGAGATGTCTTAATCCAGCAAACAACCTCGGTATATGTAGCCTGTCCCACGCCCACACCCACAACCACACAACACCTGGTCACAGTCGTGTTATTGCCACCTCGTTGCTCGTTTTCAATAGCTCTTTTCTGGTTTCAAACCAGCGGGCAGCCGTTTCCGGTGGTGGTGGTTGCGGTCCAGGTGGTCTGTGCTTTTGGCCACGTCATAATGAGCACAGAACGTTGAACGTCGTCATGAACACAGACCGCTGAACGTCGTCATGAACACAGAACGTTGAACGTCGTCATGAACACAGACCGTTGAACGTCGTCATGAACACAGACCGTTGAACGTCGTCATGAACACAGAACGTTGAACGTCGACATGAACACAGAACGTTGAACACCGTCATCAATACAGAACGTTGAACGCCGTCATGAAGATAGAAATCTATCCCTGGCCTGCAGTTCCGTCCTCCTGTTGCATCGCCTGGAACACGGGCTGAAAGGCCTGAGAATCGTGGGTCAATCACACACAAAGGTTAAATGTGCCACTGGCTGGTCACACACAAAGGCTTAAGAGTGACACTGACTGGTCACGCACAAAGGGTTAAGAGTGGGGCGGGGGGGCTGGGCACACACAAAGGTTAAGTGTGCCACTGGCTGGTCACACTAAGGCTTACCTGTCTGGTCACACACGATGGGTTAAGAGTGTGTAGGTCAGTCATGCACAAAGGGTTGAGAGTGTGGGGGCTGGTCACACACAAAGGGTTAAGAGTGCCATTAGTTGGCCACGCACGATAGGTTAAGAGTGTGTGGTTCAGTCACACACAAAGGGTTAATAGTGTCATTGGCTTCATACAACCAAAGGGTTAATAGTGTCATTCGCTGGTCACATACTAATGGTCAACAGGGTCATTGGCTGGCCACACACAAATGGTTGAGTGTGTGCGCTGGTCACACAAAGGGTTCAGAGTGTCTCTGGCTCGCCACACACAAAGGGTTAAGAGTGTCACTGGCTGGCCACACACAAAGGGTTAAGGGTGTTTGGGCTAGTCACACACGATGGGTTTTGTGAAAGTCACTAGCAGGAAACAGTTGTTGAATCACTCTTACCTGGACAGGGCGGAGATTACCTGTCTGCTTGATTGGGTCACACCTGGGTTAATGTTGAACCATTGGTGACAGCGCCGGATGGACGGACGGAAACGACTATTTTAATTAATAGCAAAACTGGACTATGTTTTTCTCGGATATTGGGTTCAATTCGTGTGCGGAAAACACGTTGTTTGCTAGTCTTGTGCTATAGCTCGGAAGAGTATTTATTGACTGGTTTAAATGACATGAAAGTAGATTTCTGTTGATTCATGCCTGATGTTGGGTACATCTTTATGTTGATTTGTACGTAGGTATTTTTCAATGTTGATTTGTACTTTATAGAACAAGAACACCTATTTGCCATAAACCTGTGGGACAGCCATAGTCATGATATCCTGTACTTAAGTCATACAACAAACACAGAATACAGACAAGGAGAAATATCTTCATAGTTTCATCACTCAACGGATATATATAGCCACCTATAGACGAGCAAAATGTATCCTCATGCATATGTGGTTGTGCGACACACGTGACGCAGACAGCATTAGAAAGTCTGTAAATTGTTACTGACACAGACTATGGAGAAGGAGAAAGTCGGTAAAATTGTTACTGACTCAGACTATGGAGAAAGTCTGTCAGTTGTTACTAACACATTATATGGAAAAGGAGAAAGTCTTTAAATTATTACTGAAACGACCTATGGAGAAGGACAAAGTCTGCAAATTGTTACTGACACAGTCTATGGAGAAGGAAAAAGTCTGTAAATTGTTTTATTAAGTGTTCCACACAACTAACTCAAAATATATAGAAAGAAAGACTGAATTGTTTTATCAAGTGTTTCACACAGTTGATTTCTGACTCAGACTATACAGAAGGAGAAAGTCTGTGAATTGTTTTACTGTTTCACACAACTGACTCAGACAGTCTGACTTGCACTAAAGACAAAGAGAAGGTCAAAATTCTAACTGTTTTTCGGCATTTCGGAACACTCAAGACTCAGAAAATATCCCAAGATCTCAGGACTTGGAATATTTTTAGGCCTTGAAACATGGCTCGACTTGTTACCAACGTTGCTCGAGTTATTACCAAACAAATAGCCCGAACTGTAACTACTCTGATATATATATATATATAGAGAGAGAGAGAGAGAGAGAGAGAGAGAGAGAGAGAGAGAGAGAGAGAGAGAGAGAGAGAGAGAGAGAGATACGGCTGTGCAAATGTATGTTGTTTCATGCAAAGGATCCTGTGACGTTTTATACTCGAGTGCAAATAAGAAACTCACTCGCATTCGTTGCTTTGATCCATACTTGTGTCGTACGTCTTGTGATTATATGTTTGTTTACCATCCTGACAGATACGCTTCCAGATACTCATATATTTTTACCATCCACAGGCGCACAGTCATAAATTCGTGAAACTAACGCTCGGCTTTCAAACTTACGATTTATTTGGCCATGTGTTAGCCTTTTCCCATAGCATTAGTATTGTTTCTTCCAGGGTAGGAGCATTTAAACCAGGTTTTCAACAGTTTAAGGCCGTTTCTAATGGAACATATCATGCTCTAAGGTCTAAAGAATGTAGTTCTGCTCACCACCACCACCACCAACAACAACACCAACAACAACAACAACATCAACAACAAATGAAACAGTTATGTCTCTAGGGATGATTGACAGCTGCGACTTAAGACTGGGTTCGTGGGAGAGGGTCACAAATGTGTCACACAACCGACACAAATTATAATATAAAGACAAACACCAATTCTCTATAAGGCGGAAGTCTCTTTTACTTGTGTCACACAACTGACAGACTATAGCCAAGGGAAAATTCTATATAACTTGTGCCACACAACTAACACAGACTACACTACGATATAGACACAACTACTAAGTCTCTAAAAGGAGGAAGTCATTTTCGCTTGTGTCACACAACTGACACAATCTATGATATAGACACAACTACCAAGTCTCTATAAGGAGGAAGTCTTTTTCGCTCGTGTCACACAACTGACACAGACTATGATATAGACAACTAC
>OY757551.1:225366-240366 GCA_963584105.1 Alviniconcha strummeri | reverse complement strand
CGTTAAATTGACTTAATATCTATGTTACAATCGTTAAATGGCATGGTTTGAGCTCCTTTGGGATAGTCTTTATTTGAATCTATAAAAAGTTATGTTACCGAATTAATGACTGCAATGCTTCTAATGACATTTTGAAACCGCCAATTTACGTTGTTGAGATAAAGAGACCATTCCTGCTTCTGTGTAAGATTTGTCTGTGTTTGTATGCACCGGAACACCAATGGCTAATTTAATTGCCTTACTATTGATGCTTTGCAGTTTCTTTAGGGGTATTTTTGGTGCGGAAAAAATATACCTCCTGACCATTAATCAATTTTAATCTGACCAAAGCTATAGATAAATGTAATAACGTTTTTTTTGTGTGTGTGTGTCCTGAAACCAAGACTGTGTACTATTTTCAGAAAATTCAGCTATTCTTTAACCATTTCTTGAATTTCTCCCTTCTGGGGGGGATACTGCTTGTTTACAAACTTGATTCCAACATGGATTTCCAGATTGTTCTCTTATTTTCTTGTTTCATTCTGGGGATGGAGTGTTCAGTTGCTAATAATATTGTCTTGGTAGAGTTTGAATAGAATATATCTATGTCATCATTTACAATAGAATTAATGCAAGAAGATAGGAGAAATGCCGGATATGCTTCCCAATTAGCATGCTTATATTGGAATTCAGAGAGAAAACATCTGGCTCATCATCTTTTGTGTGTGCGCCAGCCTAATGGTGCTAAGATATAGGACTATCACCTTGCCTATATGTGATTTCCACTCGCATTCTCATGCATTTCTCATAAATTCACATCGACACTAGGGTTGCAGTTCAGTCAACGTATTGTGACATGTAATCAATAGTACGATTATAAAGATATCAATGTGAATGGCATAAGCCATGCCACTGTGAATTATATACATTGATACGTAAGTTTAAATAATACAGGAGGCATCATTACATGAGATCCATTCTTTCCTTTCTAAACTAATATGTACAAAAAGCATTGCTTTCACACTTTTGTAACTGGTTAGATTAAAGAAGGCACTTTCGCCTAGCTGAATGGATTGTCTGCCCTGGGCTGTCCTTTTGAGGGAAAACAACGCCTTACACTAAGCTGTGCAACCAAAGTAGAGAAAGTTAAGAAAAACAACATGACACAGGTAGAATTTATGACACTGCAATGAAGTTACCGACAAACAGGTATTGGCTGGGTAAGCGCTGACGCTACTCAATGTCAAGCTTGGTAAAAATCTCAAGAACCCAAGCTGCCGGATACTCCAACCCAAACCTCATGAGGAGAAGGGGAAGTGGTATTTGCCCAATGCAGACTAAGTTAAATGGAAGAGAGGTCACATTAATAGTGTGATGTATCCTTCAGGTTTCAGGGTGCCCTGCACCAAGGTTAAAAAGTGTGGTGTTGACTCATCCCTGGACAAAGCTTGACATGGCTACTCTACAACATGTGCCTACAAGACGATAAATATGACTTAGTTGCAGGCCACCCCAGAGACTGGTTGTGTATATGACCCTGTCTAACTACGCGATAGGCATTATAATGCCTAGAATAGATAATGCCCCAAACTTTCAAGAATGTCTAAGATAGGCTAGAGGATGGTCTCTCCAGCAGTAACTGTGGAGGGGTGGGAGGTGGGAAAACTTTTGCCGGGGAGCAGTTCCCCACTGACCTTTCCGCTGGAGCGCTCTCAGTGAAAGCAAACCACAAAGGCACGCTTGAATCTCGTCCCCCGCGGATGCGCGCGCACCCGTATGATTCATGGTACTTGGGGTGACCCGTTCTCACGAAATGAGCCTTAACTTAAAATTTGGCAATTTGAGATATCTGATACTTGAATCACCTTTCTACTCCAAAAGATGTGGATGTGACGTGTTTATGAAGGTTGCATGTGTGGCGGAGGCCATTTTGAGAAAATCAGCGGGTTTTCACTATGCATTAGTAGTTTTTCTTTTAATCCTTAGCAAAAGGTGGTTTAAGTGTGCCACATTTCAACACTTTTGGCACAGGAACATAACAAACATCGGGGCACCTGAAAAGACTTGAAATTTCAACATTAGTTAACTTTTAATATATTGTGTTAATTTTTTTATCCTATGCTGTCAGTTTAAAATGAGCAAAACTGATGCCGGGTAGGGTGAATAAAATGTGTTTTAAACATATTTATTCAACTTTTCAGAGCATATCAGTGCAAACACACCAGAGTTTAATGCTTATAGACTTTAATTTCGCAAAAATCTGAAAACACCCAGACAGACCCCCACTGACTGCTTTTGCCTGTAGCGAGTTAAGACTCATTTCGTGAGAACGGGTCACAAATATAGAAGCTGGCAGGTTTCCAGCGGTCAGTGTATTGGCTGCCCGCTGCAATATCCAGCTGACCTACACAGGTACAAGCTTACGCCCACACAAACATCTTTTCGCTGCGCGAAAAAAAACTTTATGTTCTCGTTTAACTCTATTATAATGGGAAGATGATCACTTCCCAGACAATCTACTTCTGTATACCATGTACAGTTCACTGCAAGATCAGGTGTAACAAGATCAGGTGTAACAAGATCAGGTGTAACAAGAGAAAGATCTATAGCAGTTGCTTTATGTGTGGAAACATCTGGTATTCTGATTATTCTACCGTCATTTAGTAGGCATAAACCAGAGTCCACAATATTTTGAACAAGTCGATTACAAGTCACTGATGTACATCCGTTTTCCCAAAAAGGTGCATGGGCATTGAAATCTCCCGCAATCACATAGTTCTTGTTTGACAATGCAATGTCTTTTATCCAGTCTGTGTTGTCACCTTTGTACACAGAGATGACATTAAGTGTTGTCTGTTCGTTAATTTTAACCATCGCTGTAGTAGCATATACTTCTTCCATTGCATTTGTTACTGGTGATGAAATGGGAATAGTGTATTCAAGATCACTGCGAATGTATATTGCTGTTTGCACCTTCTTTGTTTTCATGTTACTGTTGCACAGTGGTGGATGATAATAATGTTTCATCCTTTGGAGATTCCTCTTTTCAACATTAAGAGACTGCAGTGCTAAAATACAATAATTTCTTTGTAATAATTCTATGATTTTCAAATATTAAAAGATTTGTGGAAATCAGTCTAGAATTCATTGAAAAATCTTCACGTTCTCACTATATTTCTTCATAATGTTAATCAAGGCAAGCTACACTATCCAGATATTCTTTAACACGATATGAGAATTTCAAAATATGAACAATTAAATTGTAGGTAGAACTTCTAATCTTGAAAAATAATACTTGATTTACAGATTTACTTCCGACTCTAAAAATTGAGATACAGCTGGTGCCTCGACAGAAATTCTGTTTTTATGTAGTCAATAACTACCCAGTAACTACCGCCGCAGCCATGGCTGTCTACAGCTTTGCCATCCAAATGGATCTCTACATTGCTGTTGATGTAATTTATACGGTTGTAGAAAATCACGTCTGGCGATTCTCCTCGGCCTTTCCCAGAATAGATTATGTATATGTCTGCCAAGATTTCTGGCGAGGACAGACGACCCCTTAATGATGGGATGGGTGGTGTCCTTCAGTAAAGCGAGATGCAGGTTTTCATGAGCCAGAAAAGAGACATCTGGATTTTCCACCAATTCAGAAAAACAAGTGCGTTGAAAAGGTCTTGCTTGTAGGCTTGGGTCTTTCATGGGCTGTGTTTTCTTCTTCTTCCATTAACGACCATCGGCCACAAAGATGGCCATTACTGTCATTTTATGGTACTGCGCAGCGCTAATAGTGATACAAGCAGACATCACTATTTGTTTACTTTTTATTATTTACACAATTTTACTGACGACAACTTTCAGATTAGGACGAACTTTGAAGATCCCGTTAAATGATTTCACCATTGCTTTGCTTGCATCTTTTGGGTCTTTTGTTCTAATATCACTGACCCCGCAGTGTACTACAATCGCTTTTGCTGAACCAGCAACAGATTGTAGTGATTTTACTGTTTTGTCAATATTACTAATTTTGCTTCTTCTTTTATTTTTTACTCTCTCTCTCTCTCTCTCTCTCTCTCTCTCTCTCTCTCTCTCTCTCTCTCTCTCTCTCTCTCTCTCTCTCTCTCTCAGTTTTTTGCTTGATCACCTCAAATCCATGGGTGGGTGTGTGGGTAGGTGGGTGTGCAAGCGCGTGTCTGTGTGTGTGAGTGAGTGAATGTGTGTGTTAGCTTTTGTTTTGGTTAATGATCTTTCTCTGGTTTCTCGTTGTTTTTGTTTTGGAAATGCGTACGATTTTGTTTTTGTTTTTGTTGCTGTTTGTTTCTTTTTGTTGTACGCATTTGTATTTTATGTTTACTACCGTGTCTTACCAGATATTCTTTCACTGATGTTCTTTTATGTACCCCTACTGGGGTTTCTGAAATAAATTACTTGACACAGGATCGACCCAATATTTTGCCCTGCAGCCACTTAATACAGTATCATGGAGAATAGCCACAAGAGGCAGATCTGATTGTCTCTTTGTTTCTTTTGGTTTTATTCCATGTTCCTTCTTCTTTCCGTTGACGTCATTGTTGTTGTGTTGAGCTGTCGATGACATGTGAAATTTCACTTCACGTTTTTGATTCCCGTTCCATTTTTGTTTTCGCGACATTCATCCAGTACATTTAGAATGAGAAGGCTCAACAGAAATATTCTAATCACCCACTGACTGTCCTGAGGCCGACTTGATAACATTCTGGGTCGATGGAGTTGATTTGACAATGTCGGCATACGTAGTGTACGAAAGTTCCCGGTTCTCGATGTCTGCTTGAACCCCGGCATCCACTGGCAAACCGTACCTCGTCAAATCTAACTATGGGCCGCCCATCAACGTCGGTACCCGACTCGACATCGTCGTTGGGAGCACGGCATCAGACACCGCTCCCGCAGAGACCTCGGCCGGAGATGTTCTACAAGTTCCACTCTGGTCCTGTCTCCATGGACTCCAGCTACCTGCCAAAACCACCAGGCAGCAGATTGAGCTCGAGGAAAAACAACACCTGCAGCTGCGACACCCCATCCTGCAGGACACAGTACAGACACGTCGTTCTTCCCCAGAACCATACCAGACTGGAACAGCCTGCCCCAGGAGATTGTGACAGCTGAGTCACTGGACTGTTTTAAGTCCAGACTCAACTCGCTCCTGTAAACACAACTGAAAGTCTACCCCCCCCCCCCTCCACACACACACACACAGCCCCAACATCCCATACCCTGCCCTATCCCCCCCCCCCCCCCCCCCATTCCTTTGCCTACGCTCACTAAGTACCACAACAATGACCCAAATCTCCGCAACCTCCTCAGTAGCAACAGAACCATCAACAAAATGATGTCGGCCGCTTTATGGAAGAAGAAGAATTAGAGCTTCAGTCGAGATCCCTGCGCTGACGACAAGCGGACGTGATGTTGGTTTAACCGTCGTACCTTTCGTTGCGGGGACCTTCACGTTCTTTTTGATGTCCTGTCTCCTTGTTGGAGTCATCATTTTCTGCCTAAAGGTCAAACAGCATAACTGATGGTCTATTTGTCTGTTTGCACCGCCGTCTTGACCGGATGCTCGTGTGTGTGTGTATGTGTGTGTGTGTGTGTGTGTGTGTGTGTGTGTGTGTGTGTGTGTGTGTGTGTGTGTGTGTGAGTGTGTGTGTGTGTGAGTGTGTGTGTGTGTGTGAGTGTGTGTGTGTGTGTGCGTGTGTGTGTGTGTGTGTATGTGTGTGTGTGTGAGTGTGTGTGTGTGTGCCTGTGTGCGTTCGTGTGTGTGTGTGTGTGTGTGTGTGTGTGTGTGTGTGTGTGTGTGTGTGTGTGTGTGTGTGTGTGCGTGCGTATGTGTGTGCATGTGTGCGTGTGTGCGTGTGTGTGTGTGTGTGTGTGAGTGTGTGTGTGTGAGTGTGTGTGAGTGTGTGTGTGCCTGTGTGCGTTCGTGTGCGTGTGTGTGTGTGTGTGTGTGTGTGTGTGTGTGTGTGTGTGTGTGTGTGTGTGTGTGTGTGTGCGTGTGTGCGTGCGTATGTGTGTGCATGTGTGCGTGTGTGCGTGTGTGCGTGTGTGTGTGTGTGTGTGTGTGTGTGTGTGTGTGTGTGTGTGTGTGTGTGTGTGTGTGAAGAGGGATAGATAGTTTGGTTGTATACGGGTGTTTGTGTGTGTGGCATGTGTCTGTGGGCATGCATATGTGGTGTGGCATGTGTTCGTGTGTTGTGCGTGGGTAAGTGTTTGTGAGTGTAGTGTGCGTGGTTGAATTTCCTCAGGGTGTACAATTTAAAGGTGTATGCCTAGATGTGGCAGAAGAATGTGGACTATAAGTCTATGTCATTCGGAAAACACGTCAAACCGATACCATGTACTATTGCGTGCATATGTGTATTTGTATATACAGCTATAATATAATGCAACTGTATTGCCAAGTGTCAATACAACTGCACTAGGAATGTTTTGTGGTGCAATACACTGATTACACATCCATGCCAATTATAAACCATCATTAAATTACAAAAACAGGTTTACTCATACAAAAAAACAATATTTCATATTCATAGTAAGTGACCTGTGCACGTTGATAATAAAAGATTATGGTGGTACTGACAGACCTTCTAATTCCACTCATTAGCTGAATCAGAATAAGGGAGCCCTTTCAAGTCAAAGAAAACACCTCTGCATTGTAGGTGGCTGGAGAATCTCTCAAGTTTATTTCTCTTTGAGAGATCTTCGAAAATCATTTATAACTGGTGTGGACCTTTGTGCTTTGCATAAATATATATATGATCAAGTCTGCATCTACCTCTTTTTTCTGTATCTTCATTCATTTCACGTTTATGACTTTTGAAATATTGACTGTACCAATGCCGCATGCCCTCCGGTGCCCCATGTATGTATGTATGTAACAAAGCCGCATTAAAAAATGTTAAAAAAAAAAAAAAAAGTAACTAGACAAATAAATATGTATGCATTAAATTCTGTTTACCGAATTAAAAATTTTTTTTAAAAAAGTCTGCAAACTTCACCAGAGAATCTCTTTGACATAACCGTCATGGCTGACTGCATGGACAGTATGCGCATAGACTAGAATTTCCTGTACAAGTTTTAGAGAAAAGAAACTTAAGTCTTACGCATGCTGTTGACCAGGGCACAGCAGAGGCAGGCCACGATCAGTATCGTCAGCAGAGTCCGTCCTTGGTATGACGTCATGACGGTTAGGAGGTCTGTTAATCACCTGTGGTAACACGATGCAAAATACGTCAGGGTGGTATTATTTATACGTCATAGTGGTCAACGTGTCCATTTCACACACACACACACATACACACACACACGCGCGCGCGCGCGCGCGCGCACGCACGCACACACGCACGCACGCACACACCCGCACACACACACCTGACATGACACAGTACAAAGTTCATTGGCGGTGACTGACATGTCCGGCACACACCTGACATGGCACAGTTCAAAGGTCACAGTGGTAAACACGTGGCGGTGATTCACTGGTCTGACACACCTCTGTCATGACACAATGCCACTGACGGTCACCGCGCGTGTCAAACCATGACGTCATGACACTGTCTCAAGAGCTCCTGTCATTACAACCAGCATTCAGGTGCCTCGTACAGTGTACAGATGAAATGGTACAGGTATTGTTATTAAAACCAGTATCCAGGTGCCTCGTACAGTGTACAGATGACATGGTACAGGTATTGTCATTAAAACCAGCAGCCCGGTGCCTCGTACCGTGTACAGATGAAATGGTACAGGTATTGTTATTAAAACCAGCAGCCAGGTGCCTTGTACAGTGTACAGATGAAATGGTACAGGTATTGTCATTAAAACCAGCATCCAGGTGCCTCGTACAGTGTACAGATCAAATGGTACAGGTATTGTCGTTAAAACTAGCATCCGGGTGCATCGTACAGTGGGCAGATGAAACGGTACAGGTATTGTTTTGCACAATTTCATCGATACACGTTATATTTCATGTCTGTAGCGTGTGGGGAGTTTAGGCATGCAGCCTGCTGAATTATACGCGACAGAACTTTCACAGATGAACGGTAATCTCCTACTGGTTTCATGCAGGCTGTTCTATACTGTATTTGCTCCAACCAAATGACTGTCAGCATGCAAAGGTTCTGCAGCCACAAAACGTATTCGCATTAGAGTGACAAACTGTTTACTCGTAGGCCTACGACTGGCACAGATCTATTATCAGCTGATTTTACTCTTGAGCTGTTAGACACTCCACATACCTCACATATTACACTGATACACTATCTCTCACACCACACTCCACGCTGATACATAGCCTCTCACATCACACTTCCCACTGATACACCATCTCTCACACCATGCTCCACACTGATACACAATCTCTCACTTCACGCTCCACACTGTTACACAATCTCTCACACCACGCTCCACACTGATACACCATCTCTCACACCACGCTCTACACTGATACACCATCTCTCACACCACGCTCCACACTGATACACCATCTCTCACACCACGCTCCACACTGATGCACAATCTCTCACGTAGCAGTTGATATTTTATTAAGTTTTTCACAACACACTCCACGCTGACACATAATCTCTCATCCAAAGGTTTGCGCGTACATAAAACAATATTTCATATTCATAATAAGTGACCTGTGCATATTAATATAAGTATTAGTGGAACTGACAGACCCAGTTCTACTCATTAACTAAATCTTTTCCACTCATTAACTAAGGGAACCTTGTAAAAGTCAAAGAAAACACCTCTGCATGGTAGGTGGCTGGAGAATCTCTCAAGTTTATCTCTGTTTGAGAGTTCTTCGAAAAGCAATTATAGCTCGTGCTTTGCAGATGTATATGATCAAGTCAAACACTCTTTTCGTTTTAAACCTGTCATCCATGCCGAAAAGAAAAAGAGTACGTTCATTAAAAGTTCGACTCTCACAGTGCAGATCTCTCTATCCGTCACCAGTTCCGTCAGATCGGGTAAGAGCTGTTGGGTTCCCTCAGAGGACAACAATATGTGTTTCCATCAATCTCATGAGCACAGAATGTACACAGCGCAGAAAGGCGTATCCAGCAGAAGAATAAATAATGTTGCGTATCATACGGTTTAACACCGGAATAACGCCCGAAGCTGAATCGACTCCAACGGTGTGTCCAAGGTGGTTTGGCTGAATTTTTCCTAAAGTGCAATTTTTCGCCAACTCTCCATTCCGCTCTTTGAACGCAAATGGGATGATCGATTTTCTCAGTGTCGACTGCACCGATTTATGTCCTCTTTGTATTATGACCCAAATGTTTTTATCAACTTTTTCACAGTCAGCAGTCAAATGTCAGTCGGTTTGAACTTTATATTCTTTTAGAGCAATGCTAATATCTTCATATACCGAAAGGTTTATTTGGACATGTGGAATCTGGTTGTAACATTCTTCAAAACAGAGAATTAAAGTTTCCATTTCATTTCATAGGCTGTCTAATAAACATAATGTTTTTGCAAGCCGTATTCTGCTAAATACAACCTTCCTCTCTGTTAGACTTGTTTTGCCTGGCACATACGTATGGGACATTTATTCAGACGTGCATCTATCCATTACAGTATACCTTCGCTCTCTCTTTCTCACTCCGCACTCAATTTTGTCATTGCAGTTTTACATAGCACTTCTTATCTGACAACTGAAGCTGAGCAAAAACCAGTTCTAGACTTATCTTAACTAACACATATTATTTCGTTTAATATAAAACACATTAATTTTCTTTTATAATTCCAATTTTCTAAGTTGGAAAAATATATACTTGCTTTTTCACCGTCTTGTAACCATTGCTTTTTCACCGTCTTGTAACCATTGCTTTTTCACCGTCTTGTAACCATTGCTTTTTCACCGTCTTGTAACCATTGCTTTTTCACCGTCTTGTAACCATTGCTTTTTCACCTTCTTGTAACCATTGCTTTTTCACCGTCTTGTAACCGCTTTCAGGTGTCGTGTTTCCTAATCGCCTCTAGTTCAGTTTTCTTTTCTTCTAAAACTGTTACATCATTTGCATTAATGTTGTTCTCAGGTACTCTAATTTCCGCGGCAAGTTGTTTTTTTCCAGCCTGGTTGCCTCTCTCTTTTTATGAGTTGCATAGGATATAGTTTTCCCAACAATTTCCGTGAGAAGCACTTCAAAGAACAACGGATCATTTATAAATCTGAAACTAAATAGTTCATCAAAAATATCGTGAATGTAATCAGATTATTTATTGGCTCTGCATACTGTTTTTTTCAAGTCACGTATTGATAATTTAATGATCACAATATAATTCTTAGGCTTTAACAGTGAATTGTGAAAAATCCAGTATTCTTTACTTCTTTTCCTGTCTTCTGTGTTTAGTACTAGAGACAAAATGGAATGATCAGAGCGATAGCTAGGATGTATTTTAATTCCATGAATTTCAGGCAATAATTCTTCTGAAATCAAAAAGTAATCAAGACGACCTTGCTTAGCTGTGTTAAATGTTCGCCATGTGTATCCTCGTTTCTCAGGGTCAGCCTCACGCCATACACCAACCAACTCCAGCTTCTCCACCATCTCGGTGATCTTTCTTCTAGCTCTTGGCCTCTCTGTTCAGATTTTAACCAATAGTGTAGTGTATGTTTTCAGACATTAACTCATCATGATGTTAATGAACAGTGCGGGATCAAATACATGGTTTGATCGAACTCAACAAGGTCATTCGAATATCGTTACAAATACAACTCTGTGGTAAACCCATCTGAGCCTGGACCTTTTAATCTTCAGTTGGCGGAGTACAGCAAGCGATTCAGCTTCTGTTATTTTATACACACTCATTTTAATGTCTTATTCCTTCTTTATGCTGCACGCCTGTTCATGTTGAAAGAGAACTGAAAGGCTAGAGTCCAGTGAACCAATAAAATAAAACTAACAACGCTGAATACCCACCGAAGTTGTAGCGAGAATGAAGTATAGCTGTGGAGTGTTGCAGACAAGATACGGAATATGTGTTCACCTGGTGTCCTTCCCGTTGACATACGATGAAGAGATGCCTTTATCCGACAAACAACCTCGGTATATCTAGCCTGCCCCACACCCACACCCACCCACCCACACACACACAAAACACCTGGTCATAACTGTGTTATTGCCTCGTTTCCAACAGCTCTTTTCTTTTTTTGAACCAGTGGACAGTTGTTTCCGGCTCGTTGCGAGCAAAACAAATTGTTTTGATGGTGGCTGTGTGGTCCATGTGGTCGGCGCTTTCGGCTTCATCGTCATAGTCATAGAATGTTAAACACTGTTCTGAAACAAGAACGACTGCTAGCGTTCTAAAACAAGATCCAAACACACAAAAAGTTCAAAAGAACGCTGTTTATCAGGACAAAATAAAACCAGCAAATTTTCTAAGTTGTCAAGCTACAAATCGACACTTCAGCAGCAGCTAAACGGTCAAAACCGATGAAAAATGAAGTGAAAAGCTAAACCACTTATCTGTTCTTGGTTGAGCTGTGTTGTTTTCCTGTCCAATGCTTGGAAGAATGTTGGCATGAAAATCATTCATCAAGATTCAATCAAGATTGTCATGCCAACATTCTTTCACGCACAGAACAGGAAAACAGCTCTACTAAAAACAAGATTGAATGACTGTCATGCCAACATCGAACATTGTCATGAACATTGAACGCTGAGCGTCGTCATGAACACAGAACGTTGAACGTCGCCATGACTATAGAACGTTGAACATCACCATGAACATAGATCGTTGAACGTCGTCATGAACGTTAAACGTCGTCATGAACACAGAAATATATCCCTGGCCTGCTGCCCGTCCGCCTGTCGCTTGGCACATGGGCCGCATTGCCTGAGAGTCGTGGTTCAGTCACACACAAAGATTAAGAATGTGTGGGCTGGTCACACACAATGGGTCAAGAGTGGGCTGATCACACATAAAGGTAAGAGTGTGCGGGATGGTCTTACACAAAGGGTTAACAGTGACGTGGCCGTGTCACACACAAAGGGTTAAGAGTGTGTGGGCCGGTCACCAACAAAGGGTTAACAGTGATGTGGCCGTGTCACACACAAAGGGTTAAGAACGTGTGGGCTGGTAACACACGATGGGGTTTGCGAACGTCACTGGCAGAACACGGTTCTTGAATCAGTCTCCGCTGGGCAGAGCGGAGATGACCTGTCCGGGTGATTGGGTCCCACTTGTGACCTGTCCGGGTGATTGGGTCCCATTTGGGAGTACGCTGACAGCACCGGATGGACGGATGGATACCACCATTTTAATTAACAGCAAAACTGCACTATGTTTATCTAGGATATTGGGTTCAATTCGTCTGCAGAAAAACACATTGTTTTCCAGTCTCGTGCGATAGTTTGGAAGAGTACTGACTGAGGTAAAAATACAAAGAGAAAGTCTATATATTTAAAAAAGACAAACAGAAAGTCTATGACCCGCTCCGATGAAACCAGTCTCAAGTCGCATTTTGGGTATTCAGAGATGCGATCTTTTTGAAAACTGCATTCCATGCGGATTATTTTGGTATTTGAATGTAGACTTAGTACCGATACGATTACTGAAGTTGTGGCTATTTAAAATAAAATAGGATAGGATAACATTGTCCTCTTAAGTGAAATTTGCTTTGAAATGTATTATAGGCCTACATAATAATAAAGATTAAGTGTTTAAACAAATTTGCTAAGGATTGTGGCGGCCATTCCGAGAAAACGGCCCTGCACGCACGCACGCACGCACGCACGCACGCACACACACACACACACACACACACATACACACACACATACATACATACACACACACACACACACACACACACACACACACACACACACACACACACACACACGCACGCACGCACGCACGCACGCACGCACGCACATATACGCACACGCACACTCACGCATACATACACACACACACATACACACACACACACACACACACACACACACACACACACACACACACACACACACACACACACACACACACACACACACACACACTCTTAACCCTTCGTGTGGTGCTGGTCCACGACACTCTTAACGCTTTCCATGTGACCGATTCACGTGTGTGTGTGTGTGTGTGTGTGTGTGTGTGTGTGTGTGTGTGTGTGTGTGTGTGTGTGTGTGTGTGTGTGTGTGTGTGTGTGTGTGTGTGTGTGTGTGTGTGTGTTGTGTGTGTGTGTGTGTGTGTGTGTGTGTTGTGTGTGTGTGTGTGTGTGTGTGTGTGTGTGTGTGTGTGTGTGTGTGTGTGTGTGTGTGTGTGTGTGTGTGTGTGTGTGATGCTGTGTGGGGGGGGGGGGGTGACGCTCTGTGTGCTTGTTAGTATAAGCGTGTGTGGTGTGGTGTGTGTAGCGTGTGCGATGTGTTGTGTGTGAGTGTGTTGTGTGTAATGTGTTGCGTGTGGTGTGTGTGCGAGGTGGTATGTGGGTTAATGAATTGTGTGTGGTGAGGCTTGATGTGAAGATGTATTGTGTGTGTGTGTACTCTGTGTGTGTGTGTGTGTGTGTGCGTGTGTGTGTGTGTGTGCGTGATGTGGTGTGTGTGTGGTGCGTGTGGTGTGTGTGGTATGGTGTGTGTGATGTGGGGTGTATGTAACGTGATGTGTTTGTGATGCGATGTGTGCGATGTGATGTCCATAGTGTGCGAGGTATCGTACATGTGATACAATGTCTGGTGTGATGCGTTGATGTGATGTAATGTGTGATGTGGTGTGTATGGTATGGTACGTGTGATGTGGTGTGTATGGTATGGTACGTGTGATGTGATGTGTATGGTATGGTACGTGTGATGTGGTGTGTATGGTATGGTACGTGTGATGTGGTGTGTATGGTATGGTACGTGTGATGTGGTGTGTGTAACGTAGTGTGTGTGATTTAGTGTGTGTCATGTGGTGTGTTGTGTGGTTTGTGAAGTGGTGTGTGTGATGTAATAATTTTGTGTTATGTGGTATGTGTGTGTGATGTGTGTGTGATATGAGATGCGACGTGGTGTGTGATGTCGTGTGATGTGCTGTGTGTAACGTAGAGTGGTACAGAATGCGTTATGTGGCGTGCGGTGTGATGTCGTGTGATGTGCTATGTGTAACGTAGAGTGGTACAGAATGCGTTATGTGGCGTGCGGTGTGATGTCGTGTGATGTGCTATGTGTAACGTAGAGTGGTACAGAATGCGTTATGTGGCGTGCGGTGTGATGTCGTGTGATGTGCTATGTGTAACGTAGAGTGGTACAGAATGCGTTATGTGGCGTGCGGTGTGATGTCGTGTGATGTGCTATGTGTAACGTAGAGTGGTACAGAATGCGTTATGTGGCGTGCGGTGTGATGTCGTGTGATGTGCTATGTGTAACGTAGAGTGGTACAGAATGCGTTATGTGGCGTGCGGTGTGATGTGTGATGTGCTATGTGTAACGTAGAGTGGTACAGAATGCGTTATGTGGCGTGCGGTGTGATGTCGTGTGATGTGCTGTGTGTAACGTAGAGTGGTACAGAATGCGTTATGTGGCGTGTGGTGTGATGTGGTGATTGTGATGTGCTGTGTGTAGCGTAGTGTGTGTGTGATATAGTGTGGTGTGTATGTGATGTAGAGTGGTGTATATGTGATACGGTGTGTGGCATCGTATCTGTGGTGTGTGTGTGTTAGGGTGATGTGATGTGCATGTGATGTACTGTGTGTGATGTATGTGATGTGGAGATGTGTATCATGTAGTATGTAGTATGCACTGTTCGATGTAGTGTGCGTGGTGTTCTGTGTGTAACGTAATGTGAACAGTGTGTGCGTAGTATCTGTGGTATGGTGTGTAGAGTGTGTACTGTGTTGCGTTTGGTGTGATGTTCGTTTGCGGTGTGTTGTGGAGAGGTGTGTGTTTTATGTGCATTATGTGTGTATTCTGTTGTTGTATTGTGTGATATGTGTGTTATTCCGTGTGCGTATCTACTTGAGTATAAGAAAACGTTTGACAAAGATTACAAACCCAAAAG
>OY757551.1:216357-220166 GCA_963584105.1 Alviniconcha strummeri | reverse complement strand
CGCACGAAACGTCCACGGACAAGCAATCTGAAACTCAACGCGCTGATTTTCCGTGTTAAAACCAAGCAGGCGGAAGCTCTTTGCCCATAGACCCGGCCTCCTGGCAGTGCCGCGCTGCTATGCGTGCATTGACGATCGAGTTTCTTAGTGCAGGGAATGGGAAACGATCGGTTGAACACTAAGTTGTGAACCAGTGTGGCCTTGCGGTAAGGCGTTAGCCTGGCAAGCAGAAAATCCTCGGTTCGTTCCGCCTCGGTTCTCCTCTATCTTTAAAACTGTGGTCTGTGGACATTGTCTAATTGCGACTTTTGTCCCTCACAATCACTGGATCTTTAAAATGGCGCTCATCGCTGCTCATTTTTGGGCGACAGAGTTTAGTAGCTGTGTGAAAGTCGAGGTGGCCATCCTGGGCTCCCGTCCCTAATAAGCCTACGGTTTCTGTGGACGTAAAGCAACGCTTCAACCAACCAACCAACCAACCAACCAACCAACCAACCAACCAACCAACCAACCAACCAACCAACCAACCAACCAACCAACCAACCAACCAAAGCCCATCTTTACGCAGGAGTCATTCTGGTGGTGACAGTGTCGTGCTAAGCATAGTCTCACCCTTCCCACACCTCCCTGGATCTCTGTCCCCGCCAGTATAGCTACCTCTTCGGACACAACTCGGCTTTTACCCGTCTCTAATAAGCCTTATGGTTTCTGTGGACGTTAAGCACCATGTTTACCTGACAACTCGGCGTCTGTGAGCCTGTTTGCCCTAGCGGTAAGGTGTTAGGCTGGTAAGCGGAAGGACCTCGGTTCGATACCGCTTCGGCTCTCCTTTCTCAGTCTTCAAAAAGGTTGTGGTTTGTGGACACTGTCTTGTGACTTTGTCCGTCACTTCCTACTGAAACATTGAAATGGCTCTCATTGCTGCCCATCTTAATGCAGAAGTCATTCTGGTGGCGACATGATGATGATGATGAAGTGATGCTTAATGTCCTCAGATGTCAGTTGACATATTAGGGACAAGTTGTGACCAATGCCGAAGCATGGTTCAATATAGCTTTACGTCCACGGAAGCCAGAAGGCTCGTTAGGACGGACAGCCCAGGACGTCCACCTCGACTCTCACACACTCCTGAACTATGCGGTGGCGACAGCGCTGCGATAGGTATATAATCTCCCTCTCCCCCCATGCTCCGTACCCCCTCCCCCCTTCTCCCCGTCCCTAATAAGCCTTATGGTTTCTGTGGACGTTACGCACCATGTTTACTTACTTACTTACTTACTCACTCGGCGTTAAGCAGGTCTAACCAGTTCCCCAAACGAACACAAAGCTATATAGGCTATTACACAAGCGACCTCGCTGCGCACGGCATTGTTGGCGTCTTCCGTCGCATACCGAAATCTTCCACATCATCACCAGTGTACTGCATGGCCACCACCTCGGCTTCCCGGACTCTTCCGGCTTAAAGAGCTCAGTGCCGTTCTGCACTTCTTCCCACCGGCGCTTTCCTGTGTTTTCTAGCCCCGACTAGGAGTCAGAGGACTGGGTATATAATACATCACAGAGGACCGTTTCAGGCTCGTGGGCAACCACCCGAGAACACGAGCACCAGATTGCGATGGTGATTGACGGCTGGTATTTCCGATCTGTAGGTGAAGCAATCGTCCACCCTGCTGCCGTCACACTGATTGATTCCTGGCTTTCAGCTTCGTACCCGGGAATGAATGGGAGTGGTTTCTCGATACTTAGCGTTCAGTCAAGCGCGAAGTTCATGTCAGGGCGAAAAGCAGCCATCGGACTAACAGGTAAAAGGACTGATTCACCGTTTGCAGCACACATCATCGCAGAGGATTGTGGTGGGGGTGGGGGGTAAAGGTGGGAGGGTTCGGGGGGCGGGTGTCCGGGGTGGGTGGTTGGGAGTGGGGTGGTGGTGAAGCTGTATGAAATTGTAGAGAAAAATGATGGACAGAATTCATTCCCGACAATAGGTAAAGCATGCAAAGCTGTAAGTATGCTGACCTACGAGAGACGGAATTTCTGGTAGCAGGTTAAGCATTCGAAGCTGTATATGCTGACCTACTCCGGGCGTAAAATAGGGAATCTATAGCTCTGAGGTCTCTGCATAAGAAGACCCTAATTTCTGCGTCCACAGTGTCCCATCGCGTGGTCTTATCGGGGCGCATGTTTAAACAGGAAATGTTTACTGCGACCAAGAAGATTTACTTTCATTTTTGGTTCAAACTGAATCTTTTCCCGACGTACCCGGGGAAACTTAAAAGACCTGAGGCCTAAACTAGGTTTCCTGTGAGCCAGGTTTGGCCTGGCTGTAAGGCGTTAGGCTGGTAAGCAGAGGGACCACGGTTCGAATCCGCTTCGGCTCTCCTTTCTCTTCAAAAGTTGTGGTCTGTGGACGCTATCTTGTGACTTTATCCCTCAAAATTAATTAAACATTAAAATGGCTCTCATCGCTGCCCATCTTAATGCAGGAGTCATTCTGGTGGTGACAGTGTAGCGATAGGTATATAATCTCCCTCTTCCCCCACCTCCATGCCCCCCTTTCCTCGTCCCTAATAAGCCTTATGCTTTCTGTGGATGTTAAGCACCATGTTTACGTACTTACTTGGTTTCCCTGGCGAAAGCGAACGGGATGCCGATCACAGTCTTCCAATCAGCATCTCAAAACCGTCAATAGTTACTACCCTTTAACTTTTATGCTCGCAACGCAGACAGCCAAAGGACCATCGCCCGCCTACCTCCCCTTCTCCCCGTTCTCTCTTCTCTACTTTTCAGGCATTCGATCAGACCAATCCGGCTAACGTACGTAGCACAATTTGGAGGACAAACCTCCTACCAGCATGATGTCCTCTACTGCGCTTCAGTTCATGGAAGACCTAGGATTTGAACGGAAATTTGTTGAGATAATCAACCGCTTGAAGGAGAATGCAAGCTGGGAGCTCGATCGGCTTGCTGGTTGGTGTTTACTGCGAGTTTCAGAGTGGAATATCTTTATGGTTCAACGTCTGTGAGGAGCTGCTGTGTAGCCTGTCGCTGACTGTGATACGAGCAATGTATTGTGTACGGGAATGGGTGGGGTTTATCCACAAGGGGCAATTGGGGTGTATAATTATACCATTCGTAGTTCAAATGGTCATTGAATTTACTCAAGGGACAATTGGGGTGAATATATCGTTCTTAGTTCAATTGGTAATTCAGTTTATTCAAGGGGCAGTGGGTGTACACACCACCAATATTTCAAGGGCCAATTGGGTGTACTCACCTTTCATATTTCAGATGGTCATTGAATTTACCCAAGGGGCAACTGCGGTGAATATGCCATTCATGGGGCAATGGGGTGTACTCACTATTCATATTTGAGATGGTAACTGAATTTACTCAAGGGGCAGTGGGTGTACACACCACCCATATTTCAGATGATCATCGAAGTTACTCAAGGAGCAATTGGGGTGAATATACCATTCATAGTTCAGTTGGTAACTGAATTAACTCAAGGGGCATTTGGGTGTATGAACCGTTCCTAGTTCAAATGGTAATTGAACTTACTCAAAAAGGGCAATGGGTATACCATTGATAGTTCAAATGGTAATTGAATTTACTCAAGAAGGCAATGGGGTGTATGCACCATTCATAGTTCAAAAGCAGCATTCGCGCGAAGCAAACATGTGACAACGATCATCTGGCAATCGGATTTACACAAGCGGAAGACTAGTCCACTGTTCCGCAGCGGTGACCCGCGCGCTGGGACGTACCGCATGCAGCGCGCGCGCGGCCCAGCGGGCAAGGGAATCAAAGAT
>OY757551.1:208857-211357 GCA_963584105.1 Alviniconcha strummeri | reverse complement strand
TTTTCCAGCTTTCCAGCATAATTCACGACACTGATCAGCTCAACATCCTTTAAAAAATAAACTCCAAGCACCATAAAAGCTTGTGAATTTTAGCAAAAGTTCATATCTCTTAAAAACCTGACCTGAGAATCTCTCCTAATGCCAGTCCTGGCTCTCCGATTTTTTTAAAATTTTTTAAACTCATCTTAAGTCCCGGTATCTTTGCAAAGTTGTGTATGGCCAGTGCAAATGATTTCGTGTGTGTGTGTTGGGGGGGGGGGTTGTTGTTGTTGTTTGTGTGTGTGTGTGTGTGTGTGTGTGTGTGTGTGTGTGTGTGTGTGTGTGTTTTGTGGGGGGGGGGTTTGTGTGTGTGTGTGTGTGCGTGCGTGCGTACGCGTGCGTGCGTGCGTGCGTGCGTGCGTGCGTGCGTGCGTGCGTGCGTGCGTGCGTGCGTGCGTGCGTGTGTGTGTGTGTGTGTGTGTGTGTGTGTGTGTGTGTGTGTGTGTGTGTGTGTGTGTGTGTGTGTTGCTTCTGTCCTAGAAGCGAGTTGTGTCTCCTGCAAACTGAGACAAAAGTATAGTCTTTTTCTTCAGTCTCGTTCCCTTTCACATTTTCATTGTTGCGAATCATGGAGGACAAAGTCTGTACATAAATGAGATACAAATACGGGGAACATGGATCGCCTTGCCTTCATCCACCAAACATACTGAATCATTGAGTGTAATGTCCATTTACAATGACACATACATTGATACTTTTGTAAAAATCTGTATTCATTTTTTTAAGTCTGGACAAAACCTGAAGGGATCAATTGTTTTTTGTTGTTTGTTGTTGTTGTTGTTGTTGTTGTTGTTGTTTTGTGCTCTCTCTCTCTCTCTCTCTCTCTCTCTCTCTCTCTCTCTCTCTCTCTCTCTCTCTCTCTCTCTCTCTCTCTCTCTCTCTCTCTCTCTTTTATTTTTCTTTTTCTTTTTTTTTCTTTTCTTTTTTCTTTTCTTCTCTCAGTTAGAAAAACCAAAAAATATTGTTAAATGCCTTTTCGGGTATCGTCAATACCATACCAAGATTGCCGTGTTTTTGTGTTTTTATTAGTCTACGAAACAGTAATCTTGTGTTTTCACAAATGTAGCTACCTTTTAGAGAGGCTTTTCGATCTTCCTATTTCTATATGCTGAACATTGTTTTACTTCAACTTCTTGTCTGTCTTCTTGTTTTCCTTCTTCTTTTATTATATTTTCTGTCCCTCTTCTGACACCAGACGAAGACTGTGTGTCGAAAGCGCTCGTGTTATAATTTTCCTCATGTGTCATCGTGTAGGTGAGTACGTTTCTCTGGAGCTGTTCTGTTTTCGATCTTTATTTACAATCAGCAACTGTTTCAAATCTGTTTGCAATGGAGAAAGAAGCAGCTTGATGCGCTGCATTTAATAACACAGTTATCGGAGCCAGTTGGCGTTGCTGTTGCTGTTTTTAACCTTCTGGTTTGCCCTCCTTTGGCATACATGTGATACAATCCTGTCTTTAAGTCCATGATCAAAGCCATGGTTGATCGATCTCATCAAGAACGTCCAGTGTCGTTTCAAACAACTTTATACAACTCTGTAGTAACCCATCTATGCTGGACCTTTTCAGTCCGCAATGACGGAGGGCAGAAAGTGATTCAGCTTCTCGTATTTTTAGCCACAGTTAATTTAGAGTCTTATTCCCTCTTCACGTTACACTTATTCGAGGAAACGAGGCAGCCGATAGAGCTGCAAAAGAGGCTCTTAACACTGAACCCACGGCTGGTCTCGTACCTTTTTCCGATCTGAAACCCTTAACTTCCAAATATATCTTGGCAGAGGGAGTGAGATGAAGCTGGTTTGGAATCAAATAAGTTTCATGAAATTTTACCAAAACTTTCAGACAAACTGTCGTCTTTTTGTAACACAAGAAAAGAAAACATTGTTTTAAACAGATTATTTATTGTTCACTCTTACTTGACACATTCCTTTGTTTTGAAAAAAGAAGAGGCTCCTGTTTGTGTTGCGTGTAATACTGTACTTACAGTTAAACATAGATTGATTGAACGTGCTGACTCGATGGAAGTCAGGAAAAAATATTTCGAACAGAAGTCTTTGTATTCACTCTATCGGAATTTGAGTCCTGAAATCAATTTTGACTTCTTGCGTGCGATTGGTGTGTTTTATAAAATATGGTGTGGTAATGGTTGTGTCGAGTATTTTTAAAGAATTGTTCAAACAAATTACGTAGAACGTTTTACATTTCCCTTTATAAATGTATTTTACAAAATATGAAGCATGTTACGGTAATTATTTTGTTTGAAATATTTTTTAAAGAATTGTGCAAAACGTTTAGATAGAACGTTTTACAATTTCCTTTATAAATAATCAGGAGTTAAACCTAAATTTGTCGTTAGCTCTGATATAGCCCTTTGTGGTTGACTGGGTTCAAAGCACCACTTCAAAGCACCACTTAACTAACAAACAAATTACACGCTAGCATGTGAAGCAAGCCAAGCGATA
>OY757551.1:186357-203857 GCA_963584105.1 Alviniconcha strummeri | reverse complement strand
TCGTTTTACTTGTGTCACACAACTGACACAGACACAAGAAAAAGCGATTCTTTTTACTTGTGACACACAACTGACGCACACAATAGAAAATGATTCTTTTTACTTGTGTCACGCAACTGACACATACACAAGGAAAATGTTTCTTTTGTTATGTGTAACACAGCTGACTCACAGACAAGGAAAATGTTTCCTTCGTTTGCTTACTGTCACACAACTTACACATAAACACTGAAGTTTCTTTTTCTCGTATCCTACAACTGACACGCAAAATTATGTTTGTCGCGACAAAATATTTTGTCACGACAAACACAAACGTTTTGTCGCGACAGGCATACTTTTATCGGGACAAAAGACGTGTTATGTTTGTCGACAATTGTGTTTGTCGCGACAAATATAGTCCCGACAAAAGTTTTGTCGCCACAAAAATAAACAAACACGTGTTTGTCGCTACAAAAATGATCCTTGTGACAGCTCCTGCCAATGAAGCAATGAAGGGTTTAATAGGACGAAACGGGCCCATTTTCCGTGTAACCCCTTTTGGTCCGCCCCTGACCGACAGGTGAACGATGGTCAGTGAAACTTGTCTGCTTACTCCGTTTGGCTTGTGACTGGGTGTAACACACCAGCTTACTGACTTACACCGTTTGGCTTGTGACTGGGTGTAACACAGCAACTTACTGACTTACTCCGTTTGGCTTGTGACTGGGTGTAACACACCCACCTACTTACTTACTCCGTTTGGCTTGTGACAGAGCGTAACACACCAACCTACTTACTTACTCCGTATGGGTTGTGACAGAGCGTAACACACTAACTTACTGACACTTACTCCGTTTGGCTTGTGACTGGGTGTAACACACCAACTTATTGACTTACTCCGTTTGGCTTGTGACTGGGTGTAACACACCAACCTACTTACTTACTCCGTTTGGCTTGTGACAGAGCGTAACACACCAACCTACTTACTTATTCCGTATGGCTTGTGACAGAGCGTAACACACCAACCTACTTACTTACTCCGTATGGCTTGTGACACAGCGTAACACACCAACCTACTTACTTACTCCGTTTGGCTTGTGACTGGGTGTAACACACCAACCTACTTACTTACTCCGTATGGCTTGCGACTAGGGTAAAGCACCAACCTACTTACTTACTCAATTTGGCTTGTTGGTGCCTGGTGCTGAAGGCCGGTTTCTCTGCGGCACGTCTCTCCCGTGGGGTCAGCGCTGTCGATAACAAGGATTCCTGGTGACCATGGTTACAAGGCCTCTTGAGGGGAGCATACCCGGTTTACCGGGAGTGCCAGTCTGCTGACTTGTTCTCCGTGACAGACTGCCCTCCGTGTTAAATTAAGGAGGTATCATTTGCCGACAGTGACAGACTTCCCTTAGTGTTAAGTTAAGGAGGCATCATTTGCCGACAGTGACAGACTTCCCTTAGTGTTAAGTTAAGGAGGCATCATTTGCCGACAGTGACAGATTGCCGTCAGTGTTAGATTAAGGGGGTATCGTTTGCCGACAGTGACAGACTGTCCCCAGTGCTAAACTGTTGAGTGACACTTTGCCGAGAGTGACACACTGCCCACTGTGTTAAATTTAAGAGGCATCATTTGCCGACAGTGACAGATTGCCCTCAGTGTTAAAATAAGGAGGTATCATTTGCCAGCAGTGACAGACTGCCATCAGTGTGAAATTAAGGAGGCATCATTTGCCATCAGTGACAGATTGCCCTCAGTGTGAAATTAAGGAGGCCTCATTTGCCGACAGTGACATATTGCCCACAGTGTGAAATTAATGAGGCCTCATTTGCCGACAGTGACAGATTGCCCTCAGTGTGAAATTAAGGAGGCATCATTTGCCGACAGTGACAGATTGCCCTCAGTGTGAAATTAAGGAGGCATCATTTGCCGACAGTGACAGACTGCCCCCAGTGTGAAATTAAGGGGGTGTCATTTGCCGACAGTGACAGATTGCCCTCGGTGTTAAAATAAGGAGGCATCATTTGCCGACAGTGACAGATTGCCCTCGGTGTTAAAATAAGGAGGCATCATTTGCCGACAGTGACAGATTTTTGTGTGTGAGTCTGCGTGCGTGTAATCGTGTGCGACAGCCGGGCGCCCACGCCCTCGTGTGTGTATGTGTGCAAGCTTGCGTGCATACATACGTGTGTGCGTTCGTCGGTGTGCGTGGTCCACATTTAGGCCACACACACACACACGGGCTCGCGCGCGCACACACGGACATGAATGCATGCCTACAGATGTAGGACACATACAAGCATATACACACTAACGTACACACACACGAAGATACTCTCTCTCTCTCTCTCTCTCTCTCTCTCTCTCTCTCTCTCTCTCTCTCTCTCTCTCTCACGCACTCACTCGCACTCACGCACGCACGCACGCACGCACGCACGCACACAAACACACACACACACACACACACACACACACACACACACACACACACACACACACAATTTCAGTCACGGAACATTTCAGTTTACTGTAGCCTTCATAGTTTATCACAAACATTCATATAACAACACGGGCAAAACACGCCGAGACAGAGCTGCATCAAGTGAAGACCAGTAATCAATAAAACTTCATATAGTGAAGGCCAGTAAACCACATAACTGCATATAGTGAAGGCCAGTAAGCCACAGAACTGCATATTGTGAAGGCCAGTAAACCACAGAACTGTATATAGTGAAGGCCAGTAAACCACAGAACTGCATGGATTGAAGGCCAGTAAACTACAGAACTGCATTGAGCGGAGGCCAGTAAACCACATAACTGCATGGAGTGAAGGCCAGTAAACTACAGAACTGCATGAAATGAAGCCAGTAAACCACAGAACTGCATGGATTGAAGGCCAGTAAACTACAGAACTGCATTGAGCGGAGGCCAGTAAACCACAGAACTGCACTGAACGGAGGCCAGTAAACCACATAACTGCATGCAGTGAAAGCCAGTAAACCACAGAACTGTACGGAATGAAGCCAGTAAACCACAGAACTACAGAGTGTAGACCAGTACACCACAGAACTACAGAAATTGGAGGTAAACAGACCACAGAACTACATCGAGTGGCGGCCATTAAAACCACCAAACTGCATCGAGTGGCGGCCAGTAAACCACAGAACTACATCGAGTGGCGGCCAGTAAACCACAGAACTGCATCGAGTGGCGGCCAGTAAACCACGGAACTGACTGAGTGGAGATCAGTAAACCACAGAACTGTAGAAACTGGAGACGAATAAACAGAATGTCACGGAGTGCATGCCAGTAAACCACCGAACTGCAGAGAGTGAGTGTACCTCTGGTGGAGTTTAAGTACCTTATATTTACTCGCATGCCAGGTGAGATTACCGTAGGGGCGAATCAGGTCTTTGTTGTTGTGTTTGTGTGACGTCTTTCCAGCGCTGATTATCTGCCTTGTTTGTTGATTCTGCAGAGACTGAAGGCCAATAAACCAGAGAACTGTAGACGTTGGAGGCCAAACCACCAAAGAGCTGCACAGACGGGAGGCCAATAAACCACATAACTGCAGAAAATGGAGGCAAATAAACCATGGAACTGCAGAGACTGGAAGCAAATAAACCACACGCAGTAAACTTTCACAGAGACCCCTTTATTCATAAAACACCATTGTCCTCAGCAGTACGTGAGGTAACAAAACAAAAAAATGTACAAAACTTGTTCAGCAGCATGCAACAGAACACGGGATATATATATACAAAACAATATATACCTATCACAGCGCAACGTAAGGGCTTGCAGCATTAAATCACTCAAAATCAAGAGATATGTAGCTTGTTTGTTCACTAAAAAGTCACATAAATGATGGTGACACTATCAATTCGATTTTACCTATATCGAAGCAAATGTCTGCAAACCTACAGATTATTACATTATTAAAAATGTATCTCTTTTTTCTTCTTTTTCTCTCTTCATCTCTAAAAAGTCACAACCAGAATAAAGATGTGTTGAATAAATTAATATAAATTCACTGGACAGTTCCGTTATACAGATGACAAACGTATGTTCATTTCTTGCAGTGAATACCCCCAAGTCAGCAACAAGTCGTGAGAGAAGGCCACACCTGGCTGTGGTGCACGAGCGCAGCGTGCTGTGGTTGGACACCCGGCTGTGGTGCACGGGTACAGCGTGCTGTGATTGGTCTCAGGGATGGTGGTGCACCAGCGCAGCGTGCTGTGATTGGACACCCAGCTGTGGTGCACGAGCACAGCGTGCTGTGATTGGACACCCAGCTGTGGTGCACGGGTACAGCGTGCTGTGATTGGACACCCGGCTGTGGTGTGCCAAATAGAGGACAGCGGAGAGGCGGGGAGAAGAAGACCCAAGAGCACAAACAACTCAAAACACACAACGCAATGGGCTTCGGCAGAGGAGGGCCTGGACGCGATAATACTGAAGAGATCAGGGTTTGGGGAACAACAAACACATCAGGGTTTGGGGAACAACAAATACATCACCAAACAGGCAGGGGGACGGGGGCGGCGGGTAAGGGCTCCCAGGGGTGACATCAGCTAAGGGACAGTACAGCTGGGATGAGCAGGCACACGTGTGAATTTTCGGCGGCAGTCAACAACAAAAAATGTCAAACTAACCCAGCAGTATGGTGCTTACAAATTGCATACGGAGAAGGTAAAAAAAAAAAAGGAAAAAAAAGAAAGAAAAAAGAAGAAGACACAAAACACACAAAAAACGGGTGTTCAGATGAGCTAGATTTGTCAGTGACAAAACGAAACACCTGTATATTCAGATGAGCTAGATTTGTCAGTGTCAAAACAAAACACCAATAGACACATATTGAAAGCAGACTGCGCCGCACTGTTATTTTGCATGTGTGGCTGAAAGCCTTACAGCTAAACCCCGAAGGCCCAGAACAGGAACAACAAAAAACAAACAAACTCAGTGGGTAGGGGTGGAGGGGGGGGGAAGCTGCACCAAAGCGATGTTTTAAACTGGCTCGAGGTGTGACAACCAATGGCAATCGAGTGAGCGGAGGTTTCCATGGTGACGTGGAGGGCGGAGAGGGGCGGGGTGGGGGGGGGGGGTGGCGGGGGCCGAGGAGCGATCAGTTCTTGGCGGCCTCGTAGACTCCCTGGCCAAAGACGCCCTTGCGGCTGACGCGGTCGTGGTCAAAGTTCTTCAGGGCCTCCTCCTTGGCCTTGGTGGTGCGGAACGTCTGCAGGTGAGGCTTGGCCTGTGTCCACAGCAACACGCTCACGTCAGCTCGCACACGTCGGCACACACACGTCAGTACACACACGTCGGCACACACACGTCAGTACACACACGTCGGCACACACACGTCAGCACACACACGTCGGCACACACACGTCAGCACACACACGTCGGCACACACACGTCAGTACATACACGTCGGCACACACACGTCAGTACACACACGTCCATACACACACGTCAGCACACACACACACACACACACACACACACACACACACACACACACACACACACGTCAGCACACACATCAGTATACACACATCAGCAGACACACGCCAGCGCGCGCGCACACGCACACACACACACACACACACACACACACACACATAAACACACACACACACACACACACACACACACACACACACACACACACACACACACACACACACACACGTCAGCACACATACGTCAAAGCACACACACAGCACATTAACCATAGCAATCACCATAATAATTAACGGCTTCTTTTTCTTCTTCTTTTCAGTCTACAAGATCCAAACACACGAAAGGCTAAAAAGAACACTGATTACATAAATAACAGGGCAACAACCCAAAACATGCGCAAATATTCGGGGTGAACATGAATGGAGTGGTTGCTGAGACGTGCTGGGCAGGAAGCAGCTGTTGAAAAGATGTGTTTTGGGGAACTGTCTGAATGCGGGAGCGGACTTCATGGAGCGAATGTCCAGGAGGAATGACCAACACGCACTGTCAGCACATTGGTCAGCATTTAGAGGAATGACCAACACGTACTGTCAGCACACCGGTCAGCATTTAGAGGCCAGCATGCAGACAGCACAAGAAGTAAACACGTACACCTCAACACACACGCCACTGTCAGCACAACAGGTGAACACGAACAGCTCAACAGACACACACGTCAGCCACTGTCAGCACAAGAGGTGAACACGAACAACTCAACACACACACGTCGGCCACTGTCAGCACAAGAAGTGAACACGAACACCTCAACACACACGTCAGCCATTGTCAGCAGAAGAGGTGAACACGAACAGCTCAATACACACACACGTCAGCCATTGTCAGTACAAGAGGTGAACATGAACACCTCAACACACACACACACACACACACACACACACACACACACACACACACACACACACACACACACACACACACACACACGTCAGCCATTGTCAGTACAAGAGGTGAACACACGTACACCTCACCAGAGGAGTTTTCGTCAGCAGACAAAAATGAACTTACGGATTTTGTGAAGCGTGGCATCAGCCAGAGAGATTTTTCGTCAACAGACAAAAATGAACTTACGGATTTTGTGAAGCGTGGCATCAGCCAGAGAGGTTTTTCGTCAACAGACAAAAATGAACTTACGGATTTTGTGAAGCGTGGCATCTGCCACAGGGGTTTTTCGTCGACGGGGTTCTGGTAGGTCCTTAGCAGCGCGGCCCGAGTGTCGTACAGCGGCGTCAGGTTCTTTTTCTGCAACACCCGCCAGCCACGCACACCTCGTCAGCCACCTCAACATCACCCTCATCAAGTACGTCAACAACAACCTCATCATTCGTGTCAACAGCTACCTAGTACTCATTATTCACATTAGCACCAACCTGATTGGTCATGTCAACATGCCCCTCATCATTAACATGCACCTCATCACTCATGTCAACAACAACCTCATCGCTCATTTCAACAACTACCTCATCACTCATGTCAACAACAACCTCATCGCTCATGTCAACAACTATCTCATCACTCATGTCAACAACAACCTCATCGCTCATGTCAACAACTATCTCATCACTCATGTCAACAACCACTTCATGATGCACGTCAACAGCTACTTCAATATTCATATTAGCACCCATCATATCGGTTTTGTCAACACCCCCTCATCGCTTGTTTAACATCCACCTCATCACTCATGTCAACATCCACCTCATCACTCATGTCAACGACCGCTTTATCGCTCATGTTAACGTCCCCCTCATCACTCATGTCAACGTCCCCCTCATCACTCACATCAACAACAGCTTCATCACTCGTGTCAACATCTACCTCGATCACCTTTTATGTCAAGAATGACCTCAAGAATGACCTCATTACTCATGCAATCAAGAATGACCTCATTACTCATGCAATCATCTATGGACAACGCAGCTCAGCCATCAATGGCTTAATTCCTAGCCACCCAAACCTCCAATGAACACGTCCTCCTTGGACAATACAGTCTACTGAAATATATTCATACCTCTATTTCACGTACTGAACCGATCATGAGGACAAGGATCAGCGTAGAATTTTCATTGGTACATTATAAATAGCCTCCACTTCTTTTAAACAAAACGCTCTGGTGTGTGCAGATTCAAATATCGGAGCCAAAGAGTCCGTTATATGGAATGTGGCTGCTACATTTTTTTAAGGCTCAAAAGTGTCATGATTATTTTTGTCTGCCAATTTCTGTAGAGCCACAGGACCTGTGGAAAAACATCCATTGTTCAACGACAACGCTGGGGAATCATCTGAGAGACTGGGTGATGCGCGTATGGGCTTCCCTACCCGCATCGATATCATGAACTGAACAGCAAAATCAGCGCCCACTGCCATTCTACTGTCACACAGTTGGTCAACTAGGTCACGGCTAAAAGGACGCTGCCCGTCAGTGACAGGTAAACTCTCAGATACACATCACCATGGTCATGGGGCATAACCCCACAAAACCCTTTGATGCACATTATCATGGTAAAGGGGGGGGGGGGGGGGGGTAATCCCACAAAAATATCTGAGACACATTACTATGGTAAAGGGGGGTAATCCCACAAAAATATCTGAGACACATTACCATGGTAAAGGGGGGTAACCCCACACAAATATCTGAGACATACTACCATGGTAAAGGGGGGCAACCCCACAAAAATATATGAGACACATTACCATGGTAAAGGGGGATAACCTCACAAAGATATCTGATACACATTACCATGGTCATGGGCGGGGGTGGTGGGGGGGGGGGGGGGGACGACAAAAACGATCGGTTTTTTTTTTGGTTTTTTCCCTCTCTTATTTTCTGATTGTATTGTGCAGGTCTAATAATAACATCAATATTAATTAAGTCGTTAGATTAGCCGGTGCAAGCATCCTGTGTCACTCAAAGCAGTTCAATGTGCCACAGACATCAGAGCTGTTAGGACCACAACCAATCAAAGACAGGTTTCTGATATTCACCGTGCACGTTACCACCACTCACTGAAGACAGGTACTGTGCAGTACTGTGCAGGAATTCGTTTTTCCCCATCATCACATATCGCTACGTTTTCGGAATGACCAGTCAGCTCAAAAGAAAGAGTTTCACTGCTGTACCTGTCACACGTATGCAAGGGGGAAATCAAATATGACCTGTTCGACAGTGTGTCCAACAGGCATTTTACGTTCTTGGGCTTATAATGGTGCAATTGTACTGTGCATTTGTGCACTCTTCGGTTCACACTCTTGGAGTTTATACTGGTACATGTGTACTATGCATTTGCGTCATGGCGACCCTGCTGCTGTTTGTCTCTGTTCCTACTGATAACGGAAAGGACTGTTGTGCACTGAGTTGCTCGGTACTGCACTCTTCAGTTGCTCCACTTCACAGTATGCCGTAAAAAAGACGTCTTACAACCCGCATACACGCTGACTACATGCAAACACATTCACGTGCAGGTTAGCTCACACGGCACAGTGCGTTAGACCACTTCAAGGATGGAAAATACGTCATACTCACAGGACAAACAGAGAAGAGCACCGCGATGAAATGAAAAAGAGGGTATTAGAAACACGGCGACTCCAAGTGACGGATGACGATTACCTAACATCAGACATGGACGATGACAGCAGAAATGACACCAGGACCATGAGAACGCGCGAAGGTTAGGGGAACACCTTACAGTGGAGATGACATCAGAACCAACACCACTTCAGAAGGTTAGGGAAACACCTTACAGTGGAGATGACATCAGAACCAACACCACTTGAGAAGGGTAGAGGAACACCTTAGAGTAGAGATGAACATTTTGGACGACAATGAATACACTACAACTCCTCCTTGGGGACAGTTGGTTTGTAACTTGTCGCATGCACTGGGTTATTTCGGGACAAGCCTCGTTATGGATAACGAATACCCGGCACCGAAGAAGTATGCAACAGTAGGATGAAACTGAAAACACGGTACATTTAGGATGACGTCAGAAACATCAGAAACACTTACTACAACCCACACGCCCCAAATCTGAAGAAATCCCCTCTCTCTCTCTCTCTCTCTCTCTCTCTCTCTCTCTCTCTCTCTCTCTCTCTCTCTCTCTCTTCGTTTTGTCATCCATATGCTGATTGCTAAAAGGCATTAACTATAACAATGATGTGTCATAGATATTACACTCATGAGTGTATTACATGTACAGCAAATAACCACGGCAGATAGGTGCATGCGTTGCGTTTTATTCTGAAGACTGCAGACCCGGGGAAGGCAGGAGGGCTGGGGGACGAAACGTCCGTGTAGAGAGAAGACGGAGGAGAGATTCTAGACAAGGAGGTGAGAGAAGATCACTTGGGGGACACGGTAAAACGATAGAGAGGTTAGACAGCAGATTATAAACAAGGAGGATGCAGTTAAAGGCCGCTTTGCAGACATAACTAGATAACAGAGTCTACAGACAAGACTAGATAACAGAGTCTACAGACAAGATTAGATAACAGATTCTACAGAAGGACTACGAAAGGTCACATCATGGATGAAAGATTACGCACAAAAAGAGGAGACGAAAGGCCAGTTTTGAGACAAAGTTTAGTAGCAGATTCTAGACAGAGAAGAGGCAAAGGAGGAATAATCATAACTATTGGGCATAAGCATGCAGTAGATGACAGCTAAGTCATGAAACTGCTGAAAGATGAAATCATTATCAGGCAGCTTTTCAGTGAAGAACAGTAAATACGTTAGGACACAGCGACAGAGCCAACCATTTCAGGACAGCATGCAAAGACATTACATTCTGATACGACTAAGAGACAAAATGACACGTGAAGAAGTGGACAGAAGACGGATGGCAGACTGAGACTGGTGATTGGTACCAACTTACTGAAGAAGCTGACGAAAATCTAGAACCCTGTTGTGAACATTTACATTCAGAAATTCAAATAACATAAAAACAGCGATTCAAATTCAAGCTAGCAAAATAATGCACACAAACATTCATCGACGAATAAGCAATAACTACATGGATTACACACCACTGGCATGTCAATATCGTAAGCACGTCATGGGACCAATGTTAAAATATGACTTTCAACAGCTTTTTTCTTCTTTTTTCTGGGGTGTTGGGGGGGGGGGGGGGCGGAGGGTATTCACTCTTCTTCCCCTCTAACCATAAATAATATTGCCAAAAATATGAAGCTTTGATGTATCCCCAATAGGGTATTATTAGAGTCAGCTACTTTATATTTAAAGAACATGAACTGTGACTGGCGAAACAAAATTATCCTATGACAGTATAAGTCCAGTTCCATACTTATTTCACGTGTCGGTTCTCTCTCTCTCTCTCTCTCTCTCTCTCTCTCTCTCTCTCTCTCTCTCTCTCTCTCTCTCTCTCTCTCTCTCCTTTTCCTTTTTAAGGACTGGGGAGAAACTGAGGCTCACCCAACTGGGCAGGCCGACATTATGAAGGTAGAAATGCTTGCTGCAGGTCAAGCATACAAAGCTATATTCTGACCTACTCCAGGAATCAAAGACAGAACACCTGATAGCTATGGGGTTGTTGTTATTGTTGTTATTGTTGTTTTTTCTTTTCTTTTTTTTCTTTCTTTTTTTCTTCTTTTTTTTTCCATGAAGGGGGATCTTATTCTCTGCGTCTGTATTGAAACTCCACCGGAGGGTCTGGTCCGGTAACCACACATAATAGTATATAATTATAATAAAATGTGATCACAGAGGCAGAATAAGGGCGTTAACTTGCTAACTTGTGCCTGTTCAAGCTACAGCCAACACTTGATTACTTCCCTTGAAGCTGGTCATCAGCTTTAACGTCGAGAGGAAGCTTGGCGCTCTTCTTCGCCTCTAACCAACTACCCGTACACCATCTTCTTCCCCTCTAACCAACAGCCGTACACACTCTTCTTCGCCTCTAACCAACTACCCGTACACACACTTCTTCGCCTCTAACCAACTACCCGTACACCATCTTCTTCCCCTCTAACCAACAGCCGTACACACTCTTCTTCGCCTCTAACCAACTACCCGTACACACACTTCTTCCCCTCTAACCAACTACCCGTACACACTCTTCTTCCCCTCTAACCAACCACCCGTACACCCTCTTCTTCCCCTCTAACCAACTACGTACACCCTCTAACCAACTACCCGTACACACTCTTCTTCCCCTCTAACCAACTGCGTACACACTCTTCTCCTGTAACCAGCTACCCGAAGACATCTGAGGACATTAAGCCCCACATCATCATCATCATCAGCATCATCAACAACAACTGGCAGCCGAGTGCCGGACGTACCTGCTTTTGGTCTCCTCTACGCTTGGCTTCCAGTTTGTGGTGCTGGCTGATCCATTTGTCTTGAAACTTGTGTTCCAGAATGTCATAGATCGGCGTGGATGGCCTGCAACAAGCCACCGTAAGTTATGGCACCAAATGTTATGACTGACTTCCTTGTCCTGTTGCACTGATATAACCGTACTGGTGGACTGGGCGTGAAACAGTCACGTCACTAACTATGACTGACTTCCTTGTCTTACAACGGCCGTTCCAACAGGCTGTAATCAGTATGTAAACATCATCATGTCACTTATGACTGACCTCCTCGTCTTACAACGTGTCTGACCGCCTTGTCTTCACAACGGCCGTTCCAACAGGCTACAGATCGACGTGAATGGCCGGCAAAGATCTGACACCAGTTATGACTGGCGCTGCCACATTTGGCCTAAGACACGCAACAGAAACCGCACCATCAAAAGACACAGCAGCAGCAGCAACTACAACCACAACAACAACAGAAACAGCAAAATCAATAGACACAGCAGCAACCACAACCACAACAACAACAGAAACAGCACCATCAATAGACACAGCAGCAGCAGCAACCACAACAACAACAGAAACAGCACCATCAATAGACACAGCAGCAACCACAACCACAACAACAACAGAAACAGCACCATCAATAGACACAGCAGCAACCACAACAACAACAGAAACAGCACCGTCAATAGACACAGCAGCAATCACAACCACAACAACAACAGAAACAGCACCATCAATAGACACAGCAGCAGCAGCAACCACAACAACAACAGAAACAGCACCATCAATAGACACAGCAGCAACCACAACCACAACAACAACAGAAACAGCACCATCAATAGACACAGCAGCAACCACAACAACAACAGAAACAGCACCGTCAATAGACACAGCAGCAATCACAACCACAACAACAACAGAAACAGCACCATCAATAGACACAGCAGCAGCAGCAACCACAACAACAACAGAAACAGCACCATCAATAGACACAGCAGCAACCACAACCACAACCACAACAGAAACAGCACCATCAATAGACACAGCAGCAACCACAACCACAACAACAACAGAAACAGCACCATCAATAGACACAGCAGCAGGAGCAACCACAACCACAACAACAACAGAAACGGCAGCAAACAACAACAACAGCACTGACGATGTTGAAGACGCCGACATGGCGGTAACGACAAGACGAAGCAGACCAAGAGGAAGGGAGGGAAGCCGTCAGTGCACACACCAGGGAGGCAATGGTCGTAGTTCAGGAGGGTGGGAGGTCATAGTTCAGGAGCTGTGTGAGAGTCGAGGTGGCCGTCCTGGGCTGTCCGTCCTAACGAACCTTCTGGTTTCCGTGGACGTAAAGCTATACTGAACCATGCTTTGGCATTGGTCTCAGCTTGTCCCTAATATGTCAACTGACATTTGAGGACATTAAGCATCACCTGAAGGAAGTGGAGGGAGGAAAGGAAGCCGTCAGTGCACGCACCAGTGGCGGTAACAAGACGAAGCAGACCAAGGGGGAAGGGAGGGAGGGAAGCCGTCAGTGCACACACCAGTGGCGGTAACAAGACGAAGCAGACCAAGGGGGAAGGGAGGGAGGGAAGCCGTCAGTGCACACACCAGTGGCGGTAACAAGACGAAGCAGACCAAGAGGGAAGGGAGGGAGGGAAGCCGTCAGTGCACACACCTGGTGGGCAGGCCGAGAGGGAAGGAAGGGAGGGAAGGGAGGGAAGCCGTCAGTGCACACACCTGGTGGGCAGGCCGAACACCATGGACGCGGGAAGACGACGTGTTCGAGACTTGGTCTCCGCGGACGGTCTCCTGCGGATGTCGTGTGTGGCTCTGTAGTCGAAGTTCTCCTTCGACGTCACCAGGCCGGCCGACACGGCTGAGCGGTTAAGGGCCATGAAGTCACGGTCGGGTTGTTTCTTTGGTCTGTCAAAGGGTAGGCTGTTGGTACCGGAACCCCATCCTCGTAGAGCTGCGACACATGGAGCAAACACTGACCCACATGAACACAACGGAACACAAACTGGAGGCGGGGGGGGGGGGGAGTGGCGGGGGGGGAGAGAAGCTGAAGACTCACCTGTAGAATATAAACAGCAAACACATATAAAGACTCACCCGCAAAGTACAAACAGCAAACTCGGCTGGGGAGTCAGCAGCAGAATACAATCAGCAAACACCGCTAAGATCGACTCACCAGCAGAATACAATCAGCAAACACCGCTAAGATCGACTCACCAGCAGAATACAAACAGCAAACCCAGCTGTAGACTGGTCCTAACCTGAATACCGTCACACAGCAAACCTGAGTGAAGAGAACCCCGGCGGCCTCAGCTAGTGTAACAGGCAATCCCTTTACAGTCTACCAAACCGCCCTCAGCTAGTGTAACAGGCAATCCCTTTAGTCTACCAAACCGCCCTCGGCTAGTGTAATAGGCAATCCCTTTACAGTCTACCAAACCGCCCTCAGCTAGTGTAACAAGCAATCCCTTTACAGTCTACCAAACCGGCCTCAGCTGGTGTAACAGGCAACACCTTCACAATCCACCAAACCGGCCTCAGCTAGTGTAACAGGCAACCCTTTGACAGTTCACCAAACCGGCTTCAGCTAATGTAACAGGCAACCCCTTGACAGTCCACCAAACCGGCCTCAGCTAATGTAACAGGCAACCCCTTGACAGTCCACCAAACCGGCCTCAGCTAATGTAACAGGCAACCCCTTGACAGTCCACCAAAAGCTGGTCTCCAGTCGCTGGGGGCTGACGTGCGTCTTAGTGTAATGGGGACGGACTTCTTCAGACGGAAATGCGAAAAGGGCCGATAGGGCCTTCTCCTGGAATGTATGCACCCACCACCACCCCAACCCCTTTCCTCCGATGTAAGCTAGACTACCCATCTCCCCACCACCACCACCGCCCCTCTCCCCCCCCCCCCACCCCGCCCTTTTTGTCTAGTCTGTACACTGTCCTTTCTTTCAGTCCAGTAATACAAATATAAGCAGCAAGCGTAAAATATGGTGTAAAATATGGACTGGCTTGAGGAATATCGAGGTCCCAAAACATGGGTCCGTCAAGTCAGTGGCCTGGCCCGTCAGGTTGCTAGTCGGGGAAGGGGGCAGAACAGGGGAGACTATAAGGAATGTTGCTTGAGTGTTCTGCAGCCTCAGTTATCGCTCCTTTTCACAGGTCGTTCAAACTTTACACAGAAACCTTATTTTTATATGCTGTCTGCTTTAAACCACAACCTTGTTTCGCGCTCTGATCACAATATCAGTTTAAGGGCTGGCCATAGACCTGAAATACCAGACCGTCCGTCTGCTTCAATCCACACGGCTCTGGGCCTGACGGGTCCGGCAGAAGTATAGGCCCTAAGTGCAGAGCCGTGCTCCAGTGAAAGGGAACTGTCATTAAAACCAGTGGAGCGTGCAGAGCAACGCCAACACAAGAATGGGCTACAAGAGTCGTCTCTTCTATTGCTTCGCTACAGCCACTTACGTCCAACGAGATTCCTTTTTCAGCAAACTCGGAACGCATAAAGCACCTTGATGTTTTAGTGAGGGAGCCTGTCAATGACTGTTCCCACACTGTGTGCGATCATTTCTTTACAGGCCGCTATGTGCTCCGGCAGAGCACAGCAAACAGTTCTCCCGCTGCTGTCACAAAGGCTAGCGCACAGCCACGTACTCGAAGGCTGGTGGCCGTGAGCGGGATTGGCTCAGTGGTACGGACACAAACTAACACCGACCTAAATGCAAATCCATGGGCATGGCACCATAGGCTGGCAAGCAGACGGATGTCGGTTCGAATCTGTGTGCGAGCGTGCGTGCATGAATGTCTGCGTGCGTGCGTGCGTGCGTGCGTGTGTGTGTGTGTGTGTGTGTGTGTGTGTGTGTGTGTGTGTGTGCGCGTGTGATTGTGTGTGTGTGTGTGTGTGTGTGTGTGTGTGTGTGTGTGTGTGTGTGTGTGTGTGTGTGTGTGTGTGTGTGTGTGTGTGTGTGTGTGTTTGCCTCCTGGCATCACAGTCTCCGTCCCCCAATTCCCTTCAGTGGGATCTTCAACACTCCTCCCCCCACCCCCCACCCACTCCCACCCAATCTTTCCACCTCCTTGGATCTCGCCCCCACCCCCCACCCCCTCACCCCGTCCCCCTCCGCCCTCCACCTCCTGGGATCTCGGTTCACTCCCCACCCACCCACCCACACACACACCTCCTGGGATCTCACCCCCTCCACCTTCATCCACCCCTGGGATCTCGGTTCACTCCCCACCCACCCACCCACACACACACCTCCTGGGATCTCACCCCCTCCACCTTCATCCACCCCTGGGATCTCGGTTCACCCCCCACCCACCCACCCACACACACACACACACACACACCTCCTGGGATCTCACCCCTCCACCTTCATCCACCCCTGGGATCTCAGTCCCCACCACCAAGCATCCTGACCTGGGTAACCTCTTGGTATCCAGCTGCACGTCAAGCAAGTCTAACCACGGGGCCAGCGGCCTCCTTGTGCTCTGACCACCCAGTCCGTCTGTCCGTCCATCCGTCCGTCCGTCCGTCCGTCAGTCCGTCCGTCCGTCCGACTGCCCGTCCGTCGGTTCATTCCGTCCGTCCGTCCGTCCACTCCGCTGCCAGCAGAGTGCAGGCCCACACCCTGTGGCTGGCGATTTCCTGTTGACTGGCTGTGAGTTCTGGCGGGGGTCCAACGTGTCGGTTGTTTTAACAGTCAGCACGGCGCTGCTTGGGCCCGCTTTGTTACCGCCTCAATCACTCGCTGCCGTGCGCTTACTGCAGCCACAGCCTGCAAACACTGTGGCTGATAACAGTATAACACCCGTGCCGGATCTGGCCGCGGCCTGGGAGGGGATTAAACAAGAGTGTGCCACAGGCGTTTACACACAGGTCAACGTCGCCACAACGCTGTGGCCGGGTATTGCTTGGAGCGCCACGTATGCCATGCTCGGTGCTACTTCCTCATTAATAAGAGACTCAAGAAGAAGATGGCAGTCATGCCAGACTCAAGAAGAAGATGGCAATCATATTAGACTCCAGAAGAAGATAGCAATCATACGAAACTCAAGAAGATGGCAATCACACTAGACTCAAGAAGAAGACGGCAATCGTAGTAGACTCAAGAAAAAGATGGCAATCATACCATACTCAAGAAGGAGACGGCAGTCATACAATCATACAGCTGTTATAATCGCATGGTGGGTCTCCCATGGCTGAGATGGCGTATGTACCACTGGTGAGGTGAGGATACGGCACTCACCGAGGACCCATGGGTTTTGGGTTCAAACCCTGGATGAGACAGCCACCGACTCTCTCCTCCTCACCCCACCACATCAACTCTGCCTCAGGCCGGTCCGACTGTCCAGTGCCTTGGCTAACAATTAACCGCTGTCTGAGGGAAAGGCTGCCATAAGAACCTCCCCGGCATCATCCCAGTCTCTTCTCTGACCAACTCGTTCTTTGAACTTTTCTCCACACTCTCTTTTGCATTGCTGCTTCGTCTCAAGCTGGGTCTTCCTGTACATGAAGTCAGCTGCCATGCAAAGAAACAAAAATACAATGACGAAGAAGAAAATAAAAGAAGCAGAAAATGAAGAAATAAAAATAAAATAAAATTTAAAGGGGAGTGTAACTGAGGACATTGTGCCT
>OY757551.1:170919-186157 GCA_963584105.1 Alviniconcha strummeri | reverse complement strand
AACTAAACAGACACATGCAAATGTCTCAAAACAGTTCTTCTCTTTGTCACATGCATGCATGCTCATGTGCGTGTGCATGCATCTGTGTGTGTGTGTGTGTGTGTGTGTGTGTGTGTGTGTGTGTGTGTGTGTGTTTGTAGTGCATTTTTTTCAATATTTTTTATAATGCTTTATGTAAATTGTTTTGGTAGGACTATGCTCTACATGTGTATAGAATATCATATTTAGGTTAATATGTATCATGTGAGCGTTGACGAGCACATGATAAATGTACATTATTATCATTGTTATTAGTGTGGTGTAATGTGTGTGTATGGGTGTGTATGTACGTGTGTGTGTGTGTGTGTGTGTGTGTGTGTGTGTGTGTGTGTGTGTGTGTGTGTGTGTGTGTGTGTGTGTGTGTACAAGAATATGTGTGTAGAGGGATGCAGAAGAAAAGAAAGGGAACTCTGTTTACCAAAACTGTCCAAACTCTTTTCTTTTTTTTATAAAACATGTCCTCCTACAGTTACTCACCATCTGCTGCAGTGTAATCTCGTTTATCATTTGGTCGACCGTACGTGAAGCCCTTTCCTGGCAGGTAAAATCCTCGTTCTTTAGGCCGCCCCACTTTGTCCTGAATTGTACAGGAAAAATCCTTTTTAATTGTTACAACAAATAGGTAAAATCCTTTGTTCTTTGGGCTGCCCCACTTTGTCCTGAACTGTACAGGAAAAAAACTTTTTTAACTGTTACAACAAACAGGTAAAATCCTCGTTCTTTGGGCTACCCCATTTTGTCCTAAACTGTACAGGAAAAACCTTTTTTCAATTGTTACAACTAACAGGTAAAACCTCTACACCCCAAATATTTATGTCAGACCTTTTAAGTGAAAATGCAGTTCATGTTTGGTGAAAAGCAGCAGCCTATCAGGTCCTTCAGGGTCAAATGTAAAGCTGATAAAAAAGAAGAAGTCTAAAACATTCATTTTCTTTTCAATAACCAACACCAAATTTCTATGCAACAATGCACAGGCAAAAGTGGAAAGCAAAACCAAATGGATAAGCTGTTCAATGACTAGAAAATAAACTGGGTTTCTTTCTTTCCTTCCTACTTTGTCTTTTTCATTTTGTTTTGTTGTTGTTTTGTTTCTTTGGCATTAAACATTTTGAAGAGATTGCCTCCTGTGTCATAGCAAGTAGTTTTGTCTAATCAGTAGAACAAATAAAGAGAAAACTTCCAAATAAAAAGCAGGATTTTATCTCATTTAACCTAAACTGAACATCATAGGTGAAAATTAAACCATCCATACTTTCTAAGTACAAGTTCATAACTTGATTGGTTTTCACTCCACCTGCGTAAAACTTGATGACTTTGTCATTAAACACCATCGCATGTGTTAGCCAAAATGGTAAGTTTTTGCAAATGAAGCAAAAAGTAACAAACTGTATCCAGCTGTATGGAAGGAAATCTTACACACCATACATTATAGGTGTGGCCTCACATGTACTTTTTCAAGAGGCAGTGCTATTTTCTTACAATCTTTTCAAAGAATCATCTAAAAATATATATCTTAAAAAAGTATGGGTGTGGGTACACCCACAATGTGTAAGCAGGTGAGGTCTGTTTACTGAAATACCTACAAAAAGCCCACAGATGTGTGGACACTCACAAGGTACTCTCTGTGAATTTCATTACTGACACAAGTGTTCTTATAATTAATACATACCTAGGCTCTGGTGGATCCAAAACACCACATGGCAATAAATAAATAATGACAAATTATCTTGAGGCTAACTATTCATATCAATGGAAGAGAGTGACCTAAGAATTCCACAGGATTTTAATGATTTTTTTTTTCTCTCTCCAAATAACAATAAAACAGCTTTTGTGTATTTAACACAAAGATGATTTTGCAATTTATCTAGCATTAGATTTATGTCTTTTGTTTATAACACATGAATAGTTTATGTCTTTTGTTTATAAAACATGAATAGTTAGCCTAGATGTAAACATTGTTAATGGTCAGAAACTTACAAAGTCACCTTTTGATGTTTTTAAGCACAACTAATGCGTGCAGAGTGTAGAATTACATCTGATTAAGACTGTACCATAACAACATATTGCACCATACTTCTCATAAAAACATTCTTTCTTCTATGGAAGGTTGAACCAAGCAGCTCCTTTACTACCTAATGCATAACAAGGTCTCCAGGTATTGGAATTCAAAGAAGACAGTAGGCAAATGCCTTTCAGCTGCCCAGGCAAGCTTGATACGTTTATACATACATACTCAATTACACCACACAGATGTCAACATTAACAGAACAGAACCAGAGTGCAGTCAAATTAAAGGATTTGGTAAAATTGATATATGTGTATATACATACCCAGTTACACCACGAAGTGGTAAACACTAACAGAACATACAACCAGTGTGTAATCAAATCAAAGGACTCTGTAGCACTGATCCCTGATAACTGATCCCTGCTTATGTGAGATCAAGATGATTCAGTCTGTGTTTATCTTTGATGATATATATCCCACTGTCAAGTTGATAAACTCAAGCTCAGTGGCATACATGAACTGTCAAACATAAGAATCTGATTTCTGCAATCTTGTATAATACTGAATGATCATATATTTCGCTTGTTTTCCTTTATTCTCTTTCCTTTCCTTTCTTCTTTCTGCCCTTTCTTTCGGCCTTCCTCCGACCTCGGCCCCCCCTCCCCCTCCCCCCCACCCTGTTCCCCTCCCTCCCAAACTGATCAGAACAAATAAAATGTTACAGCTAAATCATGGCAGAAGCAGAAAACACAGGGACAACAATACAGTGACACTTCACTGCCTCATCTCATCTATTGATGGGCCGTTGCCTGGCTACGACAGAGAGGCAGAACGGCAGCGGCAATGATCGCACAGTAGCGCACGCACTCCTTGTAAACTTGTCCTTACCCTCAGTAGGAGTTCATTCATCAGCATGCTATCCCTCTGCACGCCCAAATCACCGGGCGCCGTGTACGTGAAGGGGCCCAGCGGCACGGATACTGTAGCCATCTTGCCAAGGACGATGTAGTTTCCAGTCCTGACAGAAAAAGAGAAAGGCAGTCAAAGTCACCGCCGTTTCACTTCAGCCCGCTGTGCTTGTCGAGTGAATATGGCTTCTGGTAGCCTAGGAGATCGCTTCCTGCCATGCGCGACACGCACAGGGGAAACTACTCTGCAATTATTTCAAACGTACATAGGATTCAAACGATGATTACGTTACTTTGTGATCAAAGTCTGACACAGACTATATCGTTTTCGAACATAACAAATATTTCTATGTATTTCATTTGCCTTTCAGTTTGAGTTGTAACTGTAAGAGCTGTTCAGATATTAATCTAACAATATAGCAGACGGCAGAAGAATTGTTCCCCTTCTCACAAGCACTGATCGCGCATGCGTGGCTCCATGGGAACCCGTCACGCATAAACAAGTCCACCATCTTGCTGCAGACGTCCCAACAAGAGGGTAGTTCTGTTGCATCGGTCTAACTTTGCACGGTCAAGATGCCGCGGAACAAAGGATTGGTCCAGCGGCCAATCTCAGAACAAATTGAAGAACTGAAAGCGAAGATCAACCTCATCGGTGAGTGGTCGTCCTTTAGGGGAACAAAACATAAACGCTAACAGGTGCCCTGAGTAAAGAGGTAACTATGACACCGGTTGCAGCTGGGTAAAAGTAGTAACCGCTTGACTTTGAAGTGTGTTAATGTTGACATGGAAAGATCTGTTCAGCATAATTTCAGTTATGCACAAACAACAACACTTAAAAGATTATGAATATAACAAAAGGATAATTTGTGTACATATGGCGTGAACGTCAGAGGCTATGAAACCCTCTACAGCGGCGTGAACTATGCCAGTCTGCCATTGCTCCTGTCCAGATACAATGAATGCATACTGGGTGATTCCAAGGTGGTGGTTGGACATTCCTTGGACATTTTAAGCGCCATTTTGGCTAGTTTGGGTCACAAATATCATCAGAATAATCCAAACAGGGTCAAACATTTGCAACAAGAAGTGGGTTTGGTTATATTTTGTATTTTTAAGTGTGAATATTCATCTTTGATGTTTGGCCTACAGATAGTTTCCAAGTAATGACATGCACTTTTGTTGCAAATGTTGGCTTCATTCACCTGTTTGGCTGATTCTGGTGACATTTTGAACCCAAAACAGCCCCTAAAATGTCTCAGGAATGTCCCACTGCCTCATTGGATATTACAGCATACTGAAATATGTAGATATATCTACATCTCTGCATTCACTTGGTCACACACACACACACACACACACACACACACACACACACACACACACACACACACACACACACACACACTTGCATGCTTGTGTACATGTGCACAACTACATCGAAACTGTTAGCCCTTACTCTGGTAGTCATGACAATGGTCATGCTGACACAGCTATGCACTGGCTGGTTGTCATGAATTGTCACACTTCAGATGATTTTTCCTGAATACAACACCAAACCAGCTCTGTTCAGATTTGCAAATATTAGACTTGGGTGGCTCTGCACCATGCATTAGCAATATTTTCATCAAAATTTTCCTCATGTAGGACAGCAAAATACATGCTGTTTGCACACACTCTACTCCTTTAGTTACACTGTGTGTTCTGTGCAGAGGGGGACAGAAAGGCCTACTATGAGTCTTCGCAGTATGCCATCAAGAAGAATCGTGAGAATATTCAGTCACTGCGCAAGGAAACGTGGGAACTTCGGAAACGTCTCAGTGATCGACTGCAGGTGAGTCTTGAGTGAAAACATGTTCTGAAGAAATACTTTTCCTCCATAAACTGTCCAAGGGACAGATGATGAATAAATCAATATTTATATTTGTTAGAACTATTAAAAGACTTTATTATACACACACATACACACACACAAGCTCACACACACACACACACACACACACACACACACACACACACACACACACACACACACACACACAACACACACACACCATGCACCAGACTTCAATGTATATATATGTGCACATACACAGACACACACACATGCACGCGCACGCACACACATACACACGCACACACACACACACACACACACACACACACACACACACACACACACACACTGTTGAATCAGTGTATGTTTTTCAATTGCAGCAAGATGAACATGTCATCAGCAAGGCATTTCATGACCGCCCAGTGGAGAGAGCAGCGCTTTCCAACAAGTCGGGACGGGTGAGTGTGCCTTTATTTTTTACAACTGACTGTGAGTGTGAGTGAAAGATGATGTTTTAACTCTCTGTAGTGACAGGGTGACCAGACCTTAAAACACAGGCACAGGCATCTGGTCAAATCATGAAAGCATAAATGTTGAACACAGTAATTTGAGCATCTTCAGCACAAGCATAACACTTGATAATTGTGTTCACACATCAAGCCATCACAATCTCCAGCCACACATTTGTGAGACAGTGAAACACTCCAACTGTGTGACAGTCCTGTCTGTGATACTTTATAATTGTGTTCACACATCAAGCCATCACAATCTCCAGCCACACATTTGTGAGACAGTGAAACACTCCAACTGTGTGACAGTCCATCTTTAATGCTTTATAATTGTGTTTGCACAGCAAGCCATCACAATATTCAGCCACAAGGTACGTGGCACGTGAATGCCATGAACCATGTGACAATCCTATCATCTGCCTCACTTGATAATTGTGCTTCCTCAGCAAGCCATTGTGTTCTTCAACCACAAGCTGTGTGATATGGTACAAAGAAATGCCCTGTCACCATCAAACCACATGATGGTGCTGTAATCTGTCACACTTGATTGCTTTTTGCTTGTGTGTGTGTGTGTGTGTGTGCAATTTTTTTTTTTTTTTTTTTTTTGTGGGGGGGGTTGGTGGAGGGTTGTATTTGAGCAGTTTTCAGCTCCATGTTTTACTGAATTGTTGATGTCTTATTACAGAATGCATTGAATGCTTCATATAAATGATAAGCCAGAGAGCAATTATTTCTACACATAGACAATAAAGTTGTGTGTTTCTGCAGGAAGCCATCACGATCTTCGACCACAAGGTGTGTGACACTGTGAAGCGCTCCAACGCCCTGAACCATGTGACGGTGGCCAAGCAAAAACGCCTGGAGGAGCTGCAGACTCAGTACAACCAGATGGTCAAGGACTCCTCGGATGCTGTGGCAACTGACAAGGGAGACTCAGCAGATGCGCAGCAGATGCGATACCTGGAGAACAGCTACGACAAGGTCAGCATGAAGACGGAGGAGGCCAAGCAGGTGCAGCGCGTCTACCTGGACATCAAGGCCAGGTTTGAGCAGGTGAGAGTTTAGTGTCCGTTCACATCTCTTTTGTTTTTTCTGTTCTCTTTAAAAAAAATTATTATCACTTACATTGTATTTATCTATAGATGTATGCAGTTATTTCAAACTGCAGCAATGACTTTCTTGTTGTTGTTACCCAGAGACAACTGACATGGTTGACTTGGTGTGTAAAACCATTTACCTCTTTTGGTTGTGTTCTTTCTGGTGTCTTTTGTTTGCTTGTGTGTGTTTTTTTTGTTTGTTTTTTTTAATCAGTTTCTTTCTCCTTTCTTTCATAATCTTTAAAAGCATTATTTTTTATCTTCTTTATCATCACAGTATTGTTGTATTATGTACTTTTTCATATAAAAAATTTTTCTTGTAGCATGCACCAGTGTGCTACTTATTATTTTTTGTTTGTTCCGTCTGGTAATGTATTTGGTTCATATGGTTTCTGTTTTTGTGTCTTTGCAAACTCCTGGTGTCACTTGTTTGAACTTTTAGCATAGATGATGACTTACTGATGTGAATAAGACTGGACAAGAAAGAAAAGATTCTGTTTGTTTCAATGTTAATATTGTTGTTGAGAAATATTTCACAGGTGCAGTAGAGCAGCAGTGTGAAGCGCAAAGCAGCCCTGCAGACACACATTACCAAACCATATTACTTAAGAATAATGTCCCATTAAAATAGCACTGCACGTGTTTGGTTTTACACAGTCATTCTTATTGTAAGATTGTTGTTTTCCTTCCGTTTTTAATGTTTCAACACCAAAAGGCACATTGCATTTGCTTAATCGGAAACAACCTCTGACCGGCATTTGATGTTCCATCATTGGCAGGAGGCACAGAACTACCCCACCAAGCTGGACGCCATTGAGACGGAGATCCGCCGCACGCGCGCAGAGCTGAAGGAGCTGAAGGCCATGCAGAACGATGCCGAGCTGTCCAAGGAAGCTGCCGTCAATGAGCTCAAGCGCCACGAGGAGACGGTGTATGCTGAGCGCAAGAAGCGTGAGGTGGAGCTGCAGAAGATGAAGAAGGAGGCGGAGGAGAAGAAGATGCAGCATGAGCGCATTGAGAAACGACTGGTGAGTCCCTCAGAAATACCTGATAGAAATAACAGTCTTCACATATATATGGTACTTATGATACACCACTGAACTAGGTGTTTACAGATGGTCAAACAAGCTAAACATGCAAACAAAAACACATTATTTTGTACAATACAACCAAGAGAAACTCTGCTAAAAAAAGGAAACACACAAATTGAAACTAAGTGCATGCCATGACTATACATGCAAGGACAGGGGGAAAATCTGAATCATACAATTTTACAGAACACACACACGCACGCACGCACGCACGCACGCACGCACGCACGCACGCACACACACACTCACACACACTCTTGTGTTCTAATACTGAAAATATAATGCTAAAATAGTGATGTGTATACAGCCTGAATTTGAAACAGTGACATTGTACACTTACATCTTCCTCAGTGTTCCAGAGTGATACTGTATGTATACAAACAGATGCTGAAATGGTGACATGTATGTAACTGTACACCTGTGGGCAGAAACACTTTGCACTTCCATTGTGTCATATGCTACATTGTAACTGTACATGACACCACATTGCCACACTGGCCTAATGAGGCAGTATGGTGATACTGTCTAGTTATTTTTTAAAAACACACCTGACATCCTATTGAAATGGTTCTAGAGTACAACTTATGTTTCTGATCTTTCGTAATAGGTCTGATTTCTGTTAACTGTCGATGGGACTCTGCTGTTCTTATCTTGACTGTTGACGGGTAGTTCTGGTCTTTGTTCACTGTTGACAGGTTTCTGATCTTTCTTCACTGTTGACAGGTTTCTGATCTTTCTTCACTGTTGACAGGTTTCTGATCTTTCTTCACTGTTGACAGGTTGCTGATCTTTCTTCACTGTTGACAGGTTTCTGATCTTTCTTCACTGTTGACAGGTTTCTGATCTTTCTTCACTGTTCACAGGTTTCTGATAATTTTTCACTGTTGGCATGTTTCTAACTTTCTTCACAGTTGACAGGTTTTTGTTCTTTGTTCACTGTCAGCATGTTTCTGACCTTTCTTTACTGTTGACAGGTTTCTGATTTTTGTTGACTGTTGTCATGTTTCTGACCTTTCTTGACTGTTGACAGGTTTCTTATCTTTGTTTCCTGTTGACACATTTTGGACCTTTCTTGGCTGTTAATAGTTTCTGATTTTCGCTGATGACAGGTTTCTGATTTTGTTTGCTGTTGACAGGTTTCTGATTTTGTTCCCTGTTGACAGGTTTCTGATTTTGTTCCCTGCTGACAGGTTTCTGATTTTGTTCCCTGTTGACAGGTTTCTGATTTTGTTCCCTGCTGAAAGGTTTCTGATTTTGTTCCCTGCTGACAGGCGCAGCGTGGGTCCATCCAGCAGGATGAGCTGACGACCCAGGAGAAGGCCGCCCTCACTGGTGAGGACCAGCAGCAGAAGATCACCTCGTATGAAGAGGCCTTTAGGCACATCAAGGAAGCCACTGGCGTCTCAGACACATGGGTATGGCTTTGTTTTACTTACCACATGTAGGCACCTCGTCTACACCAGGCACAACAAGCACACCACTGTGTCTAACAGATCAAGATACAGTTCATGAGATACACTTACCTCATGTACATCTGGCTTATCAAGCAGACCGCTGTGTCTAACAGATCAAGATATAGTTCATGAGATACACTCACCTCATGTACATCTGGCTTATCAAGCAGACCAGTGTGTGTAAGACGTGAATTCTGGATATGGCAGCTTTATTTTATGATGGCAGTCAAAACCCTTTACATGTGGAGAGAGGCTTTAGGGGTGCTGACTGTTCAAAAGTACTTCAGATGAGATGGTAAGCCAAGGTCCAGCATGTGTATATATGCATGCAAAAAGGTCGCATACACATGGTCAGTGGATTGCATAAACAGCAGATTACCCCAGTGTGCACTGAAAGTGACAGTCTTCAGAGTCTTCAAGCTGGACAGTGTACAGAAGAAGCAGAAGAGGAGAAGTCTGAAGTCTGGAAAAGGCACAAAAGTAATCAGTGTCCTTGCTTGTTTGTTTACCCATTTTTCATGTCAGTTCTGAGGAATCTTTTAGCAAGCAGTGCTTGACCACATTTAGAGCATAATTCAAACAAGGTCAGAAAATTCATCTTCCAAAGGTTTATTAGAAAGCTGATGTTTTAAAACACCAGATTACGTCCAGTGAAAACAGTGTTGTGGAGCATGTGAAGAGTTTGAGTGTTGCTTTGACAGGAAGTGGTTGAGCGGTTTGAGAATCAGGGGCACACAACTCAGCACCTGGAGGAGCTGAAGAAGGACAACGAGAAGCAGATCCTGAGACTGAGGGAGGACAAGGGCAACCTGCAACGCGAGTTTGAAGAGATGAAGTACTCTGGCGAGGCCAAGCTGTCCAGGTAGGCTGCATGATGCCAGGTCATTGTCATGGATATTTATATAGGCTGCATGACACCAGGTCATTGTCATGAATATTTATATAGGCTGCATGACACCAGGTCATCGTCACGAATATTTATATAGGCTGCATGACACCGGGTCATTGTCATGAATATTTATATAGGCTGCATGACACCAGGTCATTATGGATATTTACATAGGCTGCCTGATACCAGGTCATTGTCATGGATATGACCAGGTCATTATCATGGATATTTATACATGCTGCATGCCAGTAGGTCATTATAATGGATATTTAGATGGTGCATGCCAGTAGGTCATTATAATGAATATTTATACATACTGCATGCCAGTAGGTCATTATAATGGATATTTAGATGGTGCATGCCAGTAGGTCATTATAATGAATATTTATACATGCTGCATGCCAGTAGGTCATAATGGATGATTCCATCCAGCAGGAGTTTTTTGAAGATCAAATCCTGGGATAAGGCCAGGTTCTGAAGCTAGTCTGTAGTGTGGTGGTAAAATGAGTAGTTATTTCATTACCAGAAGTAGCACTGAAACACCACATGTACAAGAGGTAGTGGTGGGTTTGTTTCATTTGTTTGGTCTTTGTTGTTGTTGTATTTGTTGCCTCCTACATAAGTCAGGATGTTCAGGCAGCATCTGCACTCTGCAAATTGTCCAGCAGCACACACAACAAGGAAATGGTCTGAACATTCTACAAAAGTGTTTTTCGCAGAAAACAATGGGTTCAAAATGCCTTACAGTTTCCACACAAGAAATGGTCATTTCTTACAAAGTACTCTGTCAAAAAAAAGAAGAGAGAACATTATTCTGACTACTGATTCTGCCTGCTAGATCATTACTCTGCGGAGACGGACCGGGTGTGATGCTTGTTGCGTCTTGTGGACCAATGACGTTGCTCCTTTCAACAGTGGGCAGATGATGCTGGAGGAGTTTGAGGCCCACCTGGCGAAGGAGGAGAAACGACGTGACGAGGCCGACCAGCAGTTGCAGCGAGCCAGTCGCACTCTGGTGCAGGTCAAGGCCGGAGTGGAGCACCTGGCTGACAAACTGCACCACCTCAAAGCTGTGAGTTCTGTGTATACCTTCCTCCCTCCCCCCCCCCCCCCCCAACACACACACACACACACCTGGCTGACAAACTCCACCACCTCAAAGCTGTGAGTTCTGTGTATACCTCCCTCACTCCCCCCTCCCCAACACACACACACACACACCTGGCTGACAAACTGCACCACCTCAAAGCTGTGAGTTCTGTGTATACCTCCCTCCCTCCCTCCCCCCCCCCCAACACACACACACACACCTCGCTGACAAACTACACCATCTCAGAGCTGTGAATTCTGTGGGTGTATACACCACCCCCCCCAGCGCCTCCTCCCCCCCCCCCCCCCCCCCACCACTCCAGCCTCTCCCACATCTCTAAGTTCTTTATGTTGTGCATGGCTTCACCATTGAATGACTTCAAGTGTTTGTATCGTGGGATAGTACAGTTATATAAATGCATAAACACTTTACTTAGTATGTCATCCCTTAAACCCTACCCCACCCTTAATCCTTTCTGATAACTGTAAGCACCTTGGGCTCACCTGAGATGGGGTGCCAGAAAAATAGCTTTATTATTAGTAGTAGTAGGAGTAGTAGTCAGCTTCAGTCCTTAGGGTCATTCCATACAGAAGTATTACTGATTTATTTCTGTCTTTGTTCTGTCATTTATGTACAAGTGTCCTTATTAGTCATTGCTGTTGTTAACCTTTTGCTTTATTGACTGTGATCTTATATACATATAACTTTGCATGTTTTCGAAGCATGCAGTTTATGGCTGGTTGCTTCTTACCATGTGCAAATCAGTTTCATTTCATTCAAGTCATTGATTTTGAGAAATGGATAGGAAGTTACAGCTTGCCTCAGCATTTGAAGTTTAAAACAGCAAATTTGGTTTGGCGGTGGGGGGAGGCTTGGTTGGGGGGTGGGGGGACTTGGTTGGGGTTGGGGGGGGGGGCTTTGTTGGGGGTGGGGGTGGATGGTGGCGAAAGAGGGTTTTTCCTGTATCAGTGATTAACCTGTAACTGGTGTCTCTGTTTTTGGCGTACAGAACAAAGGTCATGTACCCACAGCGCAGATCGCCCCATCCTCGGACGAGTACGTCCTTGACCAGCTGTCAACGTCAGAGGAAAAGCTGCTGAAGCTGCTGGAGGAGCTGGACGGCAAAGACCTGAACGAGATGTTACGGCAGATGGAGGAGGAGGAGGTGAGTCTTTCTACTGAGATGGGGGGGGGGGGGGGATTTTTTGGGGGGGAGATGTGTTGAAGAAGAGATTGGTTTTGCATGTCTGTCAGGATTGAGAAATGTGCTGAAGAAAAGCAGCAGGGGTGCGTTTCTGCCACTGGTGAAAACAGGGAAAGGAGAGGGAGATGTGTGTGTGCGTGTGTGTGCGTGTGTGTGTTGTGTGTGTGTGTGCATGTGTGTGTGTGTGTGTGGGGGGGGGGGGGGGGGCTGTGGGGGGTTAGAAATATCTGTTTCCACTGCTGTTGAGAAAGGAATGGTTGAATGACAGGAAAGGGTATGTCACTTTGCTGCTGTCAGGGTTGGGGAGAGGTGGGGGGGGGGATACTGGGTGTGTATGGGGAAGTGGGACATGTGGAGATGTGTAACGGTGTAAGCTTTAGCTGCTGCAAGTTCCACCGGCAGACTGCATCCTCTTTGCTTTGTTGCTCAGTTCCATGCCAGCATAGAAGGGAAGCTGCCGCAGTACAACACCCGCGTCAAACTGCCAACCACGCACCGGGACCTTGTCTATGGGGACGGTAAGTTCATCAGCTTCCTCACTACCATCAGCAGTTCCATCATCTCTACTGCATGATCCCAGATTGACTGATCTCATGGTCATAGGCAACATCATCATCCCCACCACATTTGTCTCCATAACATCTCTCTAGACTGTTTCTGCAAAACCAGCCTTCATAGAAATAGAAACAAATTTCTTATGTACAGGTTGCTGTGTTTTTATCAAATAAGTTGTTCTATTGAGCTGCAAAGGTGTCCATTTTCAGAGGCTCAGGGATGAGTGGCCTTCTGAGTTCCATCCTCATGTTCCTTTGGTTCTCTAATCTTTTTTTCACAGACAGATATAGGTCATTTGCATAAACTATTATTTTGTTTTACATTTCTTGCATTTGCATGTCTGTATGTGCATGTGTGTGCATGTCTGTGTGTGTGTGTGCCTCTGTATGTGTGTTTGTGTGTGTGTGTGTGTGTGTGTGTGTGTGTGTGTGTGTGTGTGTGTGTTTGTGTGGGCGTGCATTTAGTTATGCCTGTGTGATAATGGCAGATGCAATTAGCCAATCAGGACACACACATGAGACACACCTTTCAACCTCACTTTCAGTAAGTAAGTTGGTGTTTTACGCCCAGTCAACTGGTGCGGTTATATCAGGGTGATTCACTTTCAGTAGTAATGAATAAATTTTGTAACTCAACAGAACATTTTGCAAATACAAAGGGCGTCACACTTCTTAAATGCTGCAAATAGTGATAGCAAAAGGTGAACCTTGTTTTAAAGCAGTTGATTTGCTGACTCAGTAACAAAAACTAAGCTGTTGTTTCATTTGACAGATGACTGTTGTTGCTATGTTTTCAGAAGACGAAGACAGTGGGGAGGACGATGTTGACGTTCCTAATCGTTCCACCATCAAGAAAATCTCACAGAACATCATTGACTCCAAAACGAAGCGTCGTGTTGCAAAGAAAAAGAAGAAGGCAAAATAAACCCAACCGGATGACTGTATCAACAAACACTGACTGTCCAAGACAACAACTGTGAAGGACATGCTACAGAGACCAGAACAGCCATCCATGATGGAAACCCAACGCCACAATGACCACCTTCAATGAAAAAAAAAACCGTCGAAAGGAAAACAAAGAAAAAAGATGAAAGGTTGTTGTTTTTTAGGTGAAAATACTGCACAATGAAGCTAAAGCTACACTGAGGAAATGTAGCAGAAGTGGCATTGCTGGATTGTAGGTACTCTGTACAAGAGTGTATCGGTATTTCTCTGTGAAAAAAAGGGCTTCTATTTTATGAGACAGTGATTGTTATCATGTTCAGATAACTGCAGGTGGGTTGTTCTGCTTTATTGTTATTTGGTAGGTTTTGAATATGTAAATAAATGTACATAAAGTTGTATACTGTGATACTGAGCTCACTCCAGTTTTAGCACACCCAAGTTATGCTAAAAGAAGAATGCAATTTGTATAAAAACGATCAGTCATTGATCAAACCTATTATGCAAATAATGTGATAAAGATTTTGGTCCAGAACTTTTTCATCCAGTTTGGTCTCTGATTTCACTTGTTGCTTCTTGTTTTTGGTGGGGGTGGGTATTACATTTGAACTGTTGCTAAATGCATTTTGCTTAATGAACAAGGGGGTATCAATATGTGATACATGTACTGATTTGTGAACATTATACATTTTTTCAAAATTTTGACTGCTGACAAGACATTACACCATCTTTTGAAAGCAGAAATGCTTGTAACAATAAATTGTGAAACAACTTACTGTGGTTATCATATAGTCATGTGAGATGTGAAGGAGGGGTTGCAAGTTGAAGGTCGACTGCTACAACTCTGTACCGTCACAGGGAATAAGGCCACACTGAGTTCTGGCTGTTATCCCTCGATGTGTGTGTGTGTGTGTGTGTGCATGCATGTGTGTGTGTGAGTGTGTGTGTCATCTGTGGCTGTGTGACTGCATGTGTGTGTGTGTGTGTGTGTGTGTGTGTGTGTGTGTGTGTGTGTGTGTGTGTCTGTCTGTCTGTCTGTCTGTCTGTTAGTACAAGTTGCATGTGACTTTCAGTGTGAAACCAGGCACATCAAACTCCGAGATCACAGACAGTGTTTGTCAGCTGAAAACTTTATTTGTTGTTGGTTTTCCATATAACCAAAAAGGTTGAACAAAAACAGAACATGACTGCATAAAAAGCATTTAATGATTTAATGCCCAGCAGACAAAAACGATGCATGTGTAAGCATACATATGTTCTTCCTGTAGTCAGGGAATGCATATCTGCATGTCCCAAACTCTCTCTTCAAATAGACTGTCCCGGCTTGGTCTGGTCCATGCGTAGCTTGCTTTAGCTTACATGGTGCATCCACAGGAATACTGCTGCAATACGACACTTGTCTTATGGAGGAAGTACATTAGCACCGTTTTTGCGCATCAAATTTGAAGAGTATAGACAGTGCTCTCCAGTTGCAAGTTGTTTTCTATGCAACAAAAGTCGAACAAAAACATAACACAGTTGCGCAAAAAGCATTTCCTGACTAAGCTGCAAGCAGACATAAACGATACATGTGTAATTATACAGCTGTTCTTATGGTTAAAAGAATTCCAAAATAAG
>OY757551.1:147968-170719 GCA_963584105.1 Alviniconcha strummeri | reverse complement strand
TAGGCATGTGTATGTGTGCCTGTGTGTGCATATATATGTGTGTGCCTGTGTGTGCATATATATGTGTGTGCCTGTGTGCTTGCCTGTGTGTGTGTGTGTGTGTGTGTGTATGCATTAGTGTGTGTGTGCATGCGTGTGTGCGTGCTTGCCTGTGTGTGTGTGTGTGTGTGTGTGTGTATGCATTAGTGTGTGTGTGTGTGTTTGTGTGTGCATGAGTGCGTGCGTGCTTGCCTGTGTGTGTGTGTGTGTGTGTGTGTGTGTATGCATTAGTGTGTGTGTGTGTGTTTGTGCGTGCATGCGTGCGTGCGTGCTTGCATGTGTGTGTGTGTGCTATCAACACAAGATTTAGCTCCTTGTTTCCCATCATCACATTTAACACTGCTGTCAAATTCATCGTCACAGTCAACGACATCATCACCACCACCATCGTCACCACCAGCATGTTGTTCAGGCATCAGGCAGCAAGGCAAAAGGATTGCTGTGGGTGTGCAATGTCGCTCCTTCTTCCAAATTGCCATCAATGCTTTCGCTCTGATTTTCCGTTTCAGAGTCAGACTCGGAGCTACTCTCATCCTGCTGATCCACAGAAGATTCTGCCAGAGCCTGTTTCGTCAGCTGCTCTGTCAGATGTGCTGCGAAGGGGTCGGTCATCCATGTATCTGTGGTGAAAAAGAGGCAGGGTTATTTTCTATGCCAAATGACACAGTGATGTTGTGAATGAAGGAAAATGTACAAAGCATGCAGCACAAGAGAACCAAGCAGATGACAGTTTGGTTTGCTGGGAAAATGTGTAATAAACTGAACTAATGACTACCAGCTAAACTGAATAGATAATGATTATTTAATTTGTCCACCAACCAGTATAAAATCATCTATTTGGAGAGGCAGATTTATGCTTTAAAACCAAGCAAGAAACAAAGAAAAAATCCTCCACAAGCTAAAAGATTTTTTGAAGAAAATTTATGCAGCGCCCACACCTAACGTGAGCCTGAAGCACATTATACAAAACAGTTGAGTCAACAAAAGTCTGCAGAATTCAGAGAACAATCAACCCTATGTTTTAGTTACACAAATACACTGCAGCACTTCATTCAAGTTCCAATGCCTTGCTCACCTCTTCCAACACACACACACACACACACACAGGCACGAACACACAGGCACACGCACACACACACACAGGCACACGCACACACACACACACACACACACACACACACACACACTAGCCGATGGCCAGAACTGGGTAGCCAGGCACCGTGGATGCTCACTTTCCTTACACCTAGTCTGATAAGGGACCACTGACTCTGCAGTTAAAGTCAAACCCACACCAACCCTGCTTCTGGAAGTAGTTGGGCGGAGCCAGGCACAAACGCAGCCTCCCTTCCACCGCCATCCTCAGGATCTGATTGGCCGCTCGGTACATGTCGGGGCGCGAGGCCTTCGCTGTGAAGTAGCCACACTTGACGGCCCAGGCTGGTGGTTGTCAGCGACAAGACAGAAGGAACAGCTTAAGAACCAGAGGCAGTTTACAGTGTACAATCCCTGCACATACAGTTACACCCTGCCCCAGGAAACAATCGGTTGCACAATTTGCCCCAGGAATCAATCTGTTGCACAATTTGTCTCAGGAAACAGGAAACATCTGTTGCACAACTTGCCTCAGAAAACAGGAAACATCTGCTGCACAACCTGCCTCAGGAAACAGATCTGTTGCACAACCTGCCTCAGAAAACAGGAAGCAATCTGTTGCACAACCTGCCCCAGGCAATCTAGATCAAGATGTCTTCTACCCCCCCCCCCCCCCCCCCCCATATACACTCTCCCAATTTCCCCTCAAAGATATATATATAATGCAAAATTTTAGTAATGTTGATATACAAGATTATAATGAAAAAAAAGTTCATCTCAAACACTTTTCTTTCAAAGTTCTCCCATTCACACACACACACACACACACACACACACACACACACACACACACACACACACACACACACACACACACACACACACAGTGACACACACACACACACACATCCACAAGCTTAATCATACACACACACACACACATACACACGATCACACACACACAGTCAAGCACACACACACACACACAGTTACGCACGCACACACACACACACACACACACACACACACACACACACACACACAGAAGACGAAGAGAAGGCCCACCTTCACAGATGTCATAGGCTGACCAGGGCAGCTCCTGGCTGTGCGCGGCAGGAGGCTGGCCGGCCATGTCCGGGTGGGACAGGTGCAGCAGCCGGGGCAGGTCCAGCCGCTGGGCTAGGTAGCCCACAGCTGAGTAGGGCTCTCTGACCTGGGCTATGGGGAAAATCCCCGACAGGATCTGAAAACCCAACAGCAGGAGTAAGGTGTCATTCTTACTTGGTTTGTTCTACTTGTCACTGTTTAATGTATCGCTATTGCTATTGTGTGTGGTTTTCTTCTTCTTGTTTGTTTTGATGTGTTTGTTTCAGTTTGTGTGTGTGTGTGTGAGTGTGTGTGTGTGTGTGTGTGTGTGTGTGTGTGTGTGTGTGTGTGTGTGTGTGTGTGTGTGTGTGTGTGTGTGTGTGTGTGTGTGTGTGTGTGCGCACGTGTGTGTGTGTGTGCATGCATGGGCACGCACGCCTTTTGGGATGGAGAACGGTCTCCTCAGCTCTGACAAATAATCTGTACTGTGGTACACCTGTCCCCACACATTGTCAAACTATACTGTGGTACACCTGTTCCCCACATTGTCAAACTGGGACACACCTGTTCCCCACATTATCAAACAATACTGTGGTACACCTGTCCCCAGCATTGTCAAACTATACTGTGGTACACCTGTCCCCAGCATTGTCAAACTATACTGTGGTACACCTGTCCCCCGCATTGTCAAACTATACTGCAGTACACCAGTCCCCTGCATTGTCAAACTATACTGTGGTACACCTGTCCCCCACGTTGTCAAACTGGGACACACCTGTTCCCCACATTGTCAAACTATACTGTGGTACACCTGTCCCCTGCATTGTCAAACTATAATGTGGTACACCTGTTCCCCACATTGTCACACTATACTGGGGTACACCTGTCCCCACACATTGTCACACTATACTGGGGTACACCTGTTCCCCACATTGTCACACTATACTGTGGTACACCTGTCCCCCACACTGTCGAACTATACTGGGGTACACCTGTCCCCCACACTGTCAAACTATACTGGGGTACACCTGTCCCCCACACTGTCAAACTATACTGGGGTACACCTGTCCCCCACACTGTCAAACTATACTGGGGTACACCTGTCCCCCACACTGTCAAACTATACTGGGGTACACCTGTCCCCCACACTGTCAAACTATACTGGGGTACACCTGTCCCCCACACTGTCAAACTATACTGGGGTACACCTGTCCCCCACACTGTCAAACTATATTGAAGTACACTGTTCCTGGCAGTGTCAAACTAGCCCAGCCTGGCAACACCCACCTGCAGTGACTTGTCGACGTAGGAAGGGAAGACGAGCCCAGGGCAGTCACACAGCTTGACGGTGGGAGTCAGGAAGATTGTCTGCAGGTGTTTCGTGTGGCCCGGAGTTCTGGACACACTGACCACCTGCAGCAGGACAATACCAGGTATCACAGATCACAAACCTGCCACCTGCATCCTGACAATGCCAGGTATCACAGATCACAAGCCTGCCACCTGCATCCTGACAATGCCAGGTATCACAGATCACAAACCTGCCACCTGCATCCTGACAATGCCAGGTATCACAGATCACAAGCCTGCCACCTGCATCCTGACAGTGCCAGGTATCACAGATCACAAGCCTGCCACCTGCATCCTGACAGTGCCAGGTATCACAGATCACAAGCCTGCCACCTGCATCCTGACAATGCCAGGTATCACAGATCACAAGCCTGCCACCTGCATCCTGACAATGCCAGGTATCACAGATCACAAGCCTGCCACCTGCATCCTGACAATGCCAGGTATCACAGATCACAAGCCTGCCACCTGCATCCTGACAATGCCAGGTATCACAGATCACAAGCCTGCCACCTGCATCCTGACAATGCCAGGCATCACAGATCACAAGCCTGCCACCTGCATCCTGACAATGCCAGGTATCACAGATCACAAGCCTGCCACCTGCATCCTGACAATGCCAGGTATCACAGATCACAAACCTGCCACCTGCATCCTGACAATGCCAGGTATCACAGATCACAAGCCTGCCACCTGCATCCTGACAATGCCAGGTATCACAGATCACAAGCCTGCCACCTGCATCCTGACAGTGCCAGGCATCACAGATCACAAGCCTGCCACCTGCATCCTGACAGTGCCAGGCATCACAGATCACAAGCCTGCCACTGCAGCACAACAATGCAAGGTTTTGATTGATGATCGCTTATATATCGCTATTCTCCACTCTCTTGAGCAGACTCACTGCGCTTGCATGTGGTTCTACATGAGTGACCTAGCTTTTTAATATCCACCGAAGTGGTGTACTTACAGTGCTGGCATGACTGGTGCCACATGAAACTGCAGCTGTCTTGGCGCAAGTTCTGTGTACACCATACAAACCAAGGTATCACAGATCACAAACCTGCCACCTGCAGAGCAAGCACTTCTGAGAACAAATCTGTATGCCCCTGTCGTTTGCACTTTATGTGCACACGGCTGTTCCCAGACGCCTCTTTAGTTAGAGCCAGCACCCAAGAATCTAGGTCAGCTACGCAGGTGGCCCCACTTGAGATATCTAGTAGCTGAGCGGTCCGGCCACGGACATGCTGCTGCTGCTGCCAGCAGTAAATTATAGCAGCCGTCTTTCACCCCCTTCCTTTCCTACCGCCATCTCACCACAGAGTTGTACAGCAGACCATTGAAAAGTTCTTATTTTGAAGTTTACACAGACACCAAATACATTTGGTACAATAGTTTTAGTTTTCATGCAGCAACAAAACCATTTCATGCAAAAATCACACCAAACATCACACTGTGCACAGTACACACACAAAAAGTACGAAATGTATACCATTATTGTGAGGTGCTGCTTTTTTTCTCAACGAAACAACATATATACATCACAACATCAATATATCTGCTACAGGAAGCACTCATTTAAAATCAGGCCCAACTCTCAAAGAAAAACTCACAGGGGGTGTAAACTGAGTATACCATTTTGGCAAGAGGGCCTTTCATGCAAACTATGAAAATGTGCACAGTACACACATAAAACGTACAAAACAAAGCAACACTGAAAAACAGCAAACATGCATCACAACCTCAATATGTTCACTACTGGAAACACTCACTTAAAATACAGAAAGCACCGTGTACACTCAGCAGCCCACAAGTTAAAAATTAGAAGCAGCTGGCTAGTACTGACCACTGCTGGTACTGACCTAGATTCCACTGACAGAGCAGCTATGTGGAGGAGCTAAAAATAGCTCAGCCAGTGAGCTGCTAAAGCGCCCGATTTTAAGCCTGTGGAACAGCCGTGTGCAACATGTTGGACCATAGCTTGGGCAAGTCTCAGTGCAACAAGCTTTGTTGCTTCAGCAAGTCCAAGGAGAAGTGTGTTACTGTTTGCTTTTCTGTTCTACAGAACCTGCATCCAACGGAATCGGTTAACTTTCAGTTTCAGGTGCTTTTGTTATGGGTATATGTTTCCTAGCTTGTGTGTTTAAAACATCACAGGGCGTACATAGCATGGGGCAATATAGGAGCTGTTTGTCGCAGATACAAACTCAAAAATGTTAAAGGAAACACTAATTTAACATGACAATACAAAACAGGCAAATTTGGGAATAAGCCCCTTTTTCAAGCAACAAAACTACCAGTGGAAAACAGGCTAACGGTGAAAAACAAGAATATATTTATCCAGTTTCGGTTGTGGTGTGCTCTGAGTGTTTTGCTTCTGATTGGTGATTTAACTGTTGTTTTGTTATTGGTGATTTAACTGTTGTTTTGTTGTTTGAAAAATGGGCTTACCCTGAAAATCTGCACATTTTGTACTGTCAAATTAAATTAGCACTTAACCTTTCATGTGTTGATTTTGTTTTAGGGTGCCAGCAGTCATTCTTGTTTCAGATTCTCTGCCCATGAAGCAAGCAGAGGGGTCTCCCTCACAGGGATCAGTTGGTGCTGTAGGCCACACTAATGACTGAATCCACTGCAGTCAATGCACTGACCTTTCTCCCCACAGGGATCAGCTGGTGCTGTAGGCCACACTAATGATTGGATCCACTGCAGTCAGTACACTGACCTTTCTCCCCATGGGGATCAGCTGGTGCTGTAGGCCACACTAATGATTGAATCCACTGCAGTCAATGCACTGACCTTTCTCCCCACAAGGCCGTTGAGCAGAGATGACTTGCCGACATTGGGGTACCCTGCGCACAACACCAAACACAATGCCACAGTCTTAAAACTGGACTGAATGGTTGTGGTCATTTGGAGGTTTGCCTGTTCTTGGTGAATGGTTGCAGTCATTTGGAGGTTTGCCTGTTCTTGGTGAATGGTTGTGGTCATTTGGAGGTTTGCCTGTTCTTGGTGAATGGTTGCGGTCATTTGGAGGTTTGCCTGTTCTTGGTGAATGGTTGCGGTCATTTGGAGGTTTGCCTGTTCTTGGTGAATGGTTGAGGTCATTTGGAGGTTTGCCTGTTCTTGGTGAATGGTTGCGGTCATTTGGAGGTTTGCCTGTTCTTGGTGAATGGTTGTGGTCATTTGGAGGTTTGCCTGTTCTTGGTGAATGGTTGTGGTCATTTGGAGGTTTGCCTGTTCTTGGTGAATGGTTGCAGTCATTTGGAGGTTTGCCTGTTCTTTCTGTTTGTCAAGTTTTGTCCCTGGCTGTCAAATGAGGGAATCATTCTTGCAGCACTCAGCAAGAAGCCAACAAACCACAAAACTCTCTGGAGATGTCACTGCTGAAACTCCACTTCTCTTCGAAAATCCAGGACTCTAAAGGACTGTGGGAACCCTGTCTTCAATTCTACCCTCACCTGACCAGCACAGCACTTTAGTGTGTTATGGCTGGCTAAGCCACCCATACATTCTGGAGGTTTTGTCTACAGATGGGTTACACCTTTGTTGATCTTCAAAAGCATCATGTGCTCCACCTTGTCACTGAGACACCACACTACAGAAATGATTTCCTGTATTGTTATCACTTTGTGCATCAGACAGCCCTTCAGTCATTCCTGTTCATGCACAGAGGTGATTCTCCTCCATAGCACTGTGCCTGCAGTGAAGCTGGGCTGCAGTGATTCACATCGTACAAATGACAGCTAGTAAAATTTGTACCATGTTTCCTTATCATTATGACAGAAGACATTTTTTCCAGACCAGCGTCATGACCAAGCACAGGTGGTCTAAACACTATGGTACCACAGGGGCAGGTCTTGGTCAGGGTTCCTGAACAGGAAAAAACCAAGGGGACATTTGTAAAAAAAATGGGAACATGTCTTGAAGATGGGTGATCATTGCTCTAGGTTTTCACTGACCTTCTTACTTCATTATTCAGTCCTCCAGGTTGTCACCAACCTTCTTTAAGTTCTTACTTCATTATTCATTTTTCTAGATTTTCACTGACCTTCTTATTTCATTATTCATTTCTCTAGGTTTTCACTGACCTTCTTACTTCATTATTCATTCCGCTAGGTTTTCACCGACCTTCCAACTTCATTATTCATTCCTCCAGGTTGTCACCAACTTTCTTTAAGTTCTTACTTCATTATTCATTTCTCTAGATTTTCACTGACCTTCTTACTTCATTATTCATTTCTCTAGGTTTTTACTGACCTTCTTACTTCATTATTCATTCCTCTAGGTTTTCACCGACCTTCTTACTTTATTATTCATTCCTCTGTGTTTTCACCGACCTTCTTACTTCATTATTGATACATCTAGGTTTTCACTGACCTTCTTACATCATTATTCATTTCTCTAGGATTTCACTGACCTTCTTACTTCATTATTCATTTCTCTAGGTTTTCACCGACCTTCCTATTTCATTATTCATTCCTCCAGGTTGTCACTGACCTTCTTACTTCATTATTCATTCCTCTGTGTTTTCACCGATTTTCTTATGTCATTATTCATTCCTCCAGGTTGTCACCGACCTTACTTCACTGTTCATTCCACCAGGTTGTCACCAACCTACTTACTTCATTATTTATTCCCCTGAGTTGTCACTGAGCTTGCTTACTTCATTATTCATTACTATTATTCATTCTTACTTCATCATCAAAACAGATGGAGCAATTTCCACACATAAAATAACTGTCGGTGCACGACTGAGGACTACTTTCAATCCCCTTGGACAGGTTCCAACAACAAAATCACAGCACCCAGAGTCGACCCCTGCCCTATCAGTGAGTAGTGCTGATGATGGCTCTGACGTAATCTTCACTATGATGGAGGAGGTCACTTCACAGAAGAAGACGAAGGTGAACAAAGCTAACATCATCTGACTACAAGACAGGGTGGTGTTTTCTCCACAGCTAGATAGCGAGGCCTCCACTGATATGCACAAAGAATAGGAAGCAAACAGTGCTAATGCTCATCAATGACGGCTGGCAGACAGGAGAATGGCAACTGAATATATAGAAGTGTTAATAATAATGTACATTTATCATGCACTCATCAATGCCCTGAGCGCTCACATGATACACATTAATTTAAAGACAATATTGTGTACACATGTAGAAAACAGGGCTACCAAAACAATTTACGTGAAGTATTATATGGAAAAACAAACACACAAGCACACACATGTGCACACGCACACACACATACATGCACACACACACACACACATGCATACTTATGTGCATGCACACACACACACACACACACACACACACACACACACACACACACACACATACACATACACAAACTGCAGTGAAATCAAACAAGATCACAGATAAAATATGACAAAATGCGTGTACACCAACCTATGCAGCCAATAGTCAGAATTCCATCTCTGAACTTCTGATAAACTCCAGCAATGACTGAGTACGCTGCAGCTGCCTCCGACTGGCTGGCGGTGGGGTTGCCTTGGGCAGCACTGTCATCGTGCTTCTCTGGTGCAGATGTACTGCTGTCCTTTGTGTCAAGTTTGTGTTGCCAGGAATCCAGGTTTACTGCAGAAAGAGCAAAATTTGTAATAAGTTTTCCTTTTCTCTAAACATGCACGCAGGTGAACAGCAATTCTATGTGGAATTGCAATTTTATACACTGTACATCTAATCAGTATGCAATTTCCTGTCATAAATCACACCCAAAGTACACAAAACAACACGGATAAAGCAGATACAATGCATAAACTTTATCAAAGTCACACACAAGCATCCATCTGAGCATGTGCGTGTGTGTGCGTGTACGCACGCATGCATACACACACACACACAAACATGAATACAAATGCACGCAGGGACAAATACATTTATATTCTCTCCCTCCCTCTCTCTCTCACTCACATACATAATTATGTGCGTATTATATGCTCATTTACACAAATACAAACACACACTCACAATTTTAACTCAACCTTGTTATACCACTTGGCTGAGCTGCAACTGTATCAAAGACAGGTTGCCCGACAGGCATTTGCACCTAAACCTTTATCACTGCATGAAAAGGTTCACTCAGTCAGTCCCCCTGTCTCTTACACAGACAGAAGTGATTTACCTTGATCTCCAACGAGTTCCCTGCACACATCCAGAAGTTGCTGCGGTCCCAGTGGAGATACTGCCTTCTTCTTCTGTTTGCTGCGTAGACCTGCCCACAGCACGCAGACACATGCACCCACGGCTGTGCCCGCCTCTCCCTCTTTCTGTCTGCGTAGCACACTGGTCTGTTACTTTACAAAATGACGTCAAACCAGAACTTCTAAACTGTCCTAGGCACTTGATCATTACATGTACACTAAAATCAGCATGCCCTAAAACTCAAAGCACTACTGTATTTCCCCTTTACTTAGCACTATATAAAATGTATCTATTGCTGCTACGTATCTCTCTCATACAAATACAGAGACACATACCTGCATGCGCACACACACACACACACATCCACACACACACACACATCCACACACCTGCATACACAGGCATACTATGCACACAAACCAATAAATGCTCTCTCACACATACAAACATCTGCATGCACAAATGTTTGCAGGCACACACACAAGCACACACAAGCACACACACACACACACACACACACACACACACACACACACACACACACAGAAAGGCAATGCAAAACATTTGAAAACAGTCAAGAAACAAAAGGAAAGGACAGGTTCGACTTGTCTCACCAGTGCCGGTTGCTTCCGCTGTTTTGGGGAAGGAGGCAAAGCAGACGATGTGAGCCTCGGGGAACACAGTGTTCAGATAGGCCTTCCAGGCAGCCACCAGCGCTGGTGGGGCCAGGTCCACCTTGTTCAGCACCACGATCACCTCCCGCTTCAGCTCCTCCCGCAGGTAGCGGTACAGGCTAGGGGGCAGGTTCAGAGCCTGGGTCAACAAACCAATGTCATGCTTCACTTCACCTCACACTCTGTCGCAGGTCGCCGTACAGGCTAGGGGGCAGGTTCAGAGCCTGGGTCAACAAACCAATGTCATGCTTCACTTCACCTCACACTCTGTCGCAGGTCGCCGTACAGGCTGGGGGGGGCAGGTTTAGAGCCTGAGAACCAATGTCATGCTTCACTTCCTCCCACAGGTGGCTGTACAGGACGGGGGAGGGGGCAAGGTTTAAAGCCTGGGCCAACAAACCAACGTTACGCTTCACTTCACCTGACACTGTCAAGGTTACGTATGCTGTTGGAGGCATCATTTTTTAAGGATATATGTAACTTTGGTGGAGTTTATGTACCTTGCATTTACATGTATGCCAGGTTAAAGTTACCATAGGCGATGTAGGTGTCTCCTGCTGTGTTCCCTCATTAAACATGCGATGTCTGCCAAGTGCTATTAATTGCCATTGTTTATTAATCTTCCACAAAATGAACTGAAGCAGAACTCACAGGGTATCTGATGTCAGCAATGAGCAACAGCATGTCGGAAATCTCTGTCACTCGCCACAGCTGGCGCCATGTCTCCAGGTTCAACTCAAAGTAGCTCAGTTTCTGAGGATCATGGGAAGTCAGCATCGTCTGCAGGTAATTCTGGTGACAATAAAACAAAGGGGAGGGGTGCTAAGTAAGTATGCTGGTAGTGTCCACCATGTTCATCTGATTTGTTGTCAAGCAACATCTGAGCATGCAGGCATTAGGCATGGACCACCAGCATGTCAGCACTTGAAATGGACCATTATATCAGCATGTTGGCATGGACCAACAATATATCAGCACTCAGAATGGACCACCATTGTATCACCACTTGGCATGGACCACCATTATATCACCACTTGGCATGGACCACCATATCACCACTTGCCATGGACCACCATTATATCAGCATTTGGCATGGACCACTATTATAACAGTACTTGGCATGGACCACCATTATATCAGCATTTGGCACAGACAATCATATCACCACTTGCCATGGACCACCATTATATCACAATTTGGCATGGACCACACTTATATCAGCACTTGGCATGGACCATCATTATATCAGCACTTGGCATGGACCACCATTATATCACCACTTGGCATGGACCACCATTATATCAGCATTTGGCACAGACCACCATATCACCACTTGGCATGGACCACCATATCACCACTTGGCACAGACCACCATTATATCAGCACTTGGCATGGACCACCATTATATCAGCATTTGGCACAGACCATCATATCACCACTTGGAACAGACCACCGTATCACCACTTGGCACAGACCACCATTATATCAGCACTTGGCATGGACCACCATAATATCAGCACTCAGCATAGACTAATATCATGTGATTATTCGGTGCAATGTGAATGAAAGGCTGCAAAATAGGGTAAAAATGGTCTGCTAGCAGCTTTCATCTTGCGATTTGTTTTAACTGACTATAAGACAGAGACTTACGACACAGAGGACAAGACAATACTTTACTGCCCTGTGAAAGAAAATATTCTCTTCTGTCACATGAACAACAACATAGATCTATGTCATATATTACACATGCATTATTTTATAGTATCTGTGATTATTTGAGTGTGTGTGAAATGCTTTAATATTGATGTATGCATTTACAGTACTGGTGCTTCTTCTTCCCTTCCTTTTTTGTCATTTTTGCTTTTCATCTTGGCTTTTTTGTCATTTTGATATTGATGTATGCATTTATAGTACTTGTACTTTTTTGATTCAATGATTGTCAAGCGGGTTTTGATGTTGATAATGTACAGTGCTGTGAGCTTGTAAATGTTTACGGGGCATAGCGCTATATAAGAGTTATTATTATTATAAAAACTATAAGGGGGCGGGATAGCTCAGTGGTTAGAGCACCGGACTCGTGATTGAAAGGTCGTGGGTTCGAATCCCTGCTGGAACGGCGGGAGAATTTTCTTCTCCAGGGTCGACTTTCTGTGCTGACTCTTATTTCGGTATCCGTTCCACCCCCATGTTACCACAGTAGCACGTAAAAAATCCCGGTCATTCTGCCAAAAAGTGCAGGTGGCAGGTTACAGCTAAACACGCATACACCTTACGTATGTGGATTTTATTGAACCGTGCTTCGGCATTGGTCACAACTTGTCCCTAATATGTCAAATGACATCTGAGGACATTAAGCATCAACTCATCATCATCATAAAAACTATTGCTGTAACAAGACTGAAATGTGGCATTAAAACTGTCGGACAAAGGCAAGCGTCTTCGGAGTTAAGCTCTGGATGTCACATGTTGGACATGAAAGCCATTGCTGCATAAACACAAGTGACAAAATTGAAAGGTGGCATTAAATTAAAACTGTCTGACAGAAACAAGCGTCTTCAGAGTTAAGCTCTTGAGGCAAGGTGCCTGTGTCGCCATGAAGCATCAAGCCCCCGCCTGCTGTTTGCGGACAGGCCTGTGCTCCAAGCAGCGCTCTGCCAGAACCAGCAAACCTGGAAGTAGCTCTGCTCCTGATTCTCCAGCTGCTCCTTGCTCAGACTGAAGTCCCATGGAGGTCTCTTGGGGAAGTCCAGGGAATCATCTTGTCCATGCACGCTCTCCACTGACATCTCCAGGTCAGTCTGAAAATGGGGGTAAGTGTGAGGAATGACGCAATACAAAATAGGGCAAATAAATACACACACACACACACACACACACACACACACACACATGTGTGCATTCATAAACACACACACACACACACACACACACACACACACACACACACACACACACACACACAAAAAAAAAACTTAGTTGTCACATACACACACATAGACACCCTCATGTACTCAAAGACACACATGCACACACAGTGATTAACACACACACACACACACACACACACACACACACACACACACACACACACACTTGCCCCCTACCTCTGCAACTTTAATGATGGGTTTCCTGGCTGCCTCTTTCCGCTTCTTCATCTCTTCTGGGGTGATCTTCAGGAACATGAGTCTGTATCTGTCAACATGAACATCTGGTATGCCTGTATTGTTTAATTAATTAATGTGCATGTTTGAGTTACCAGTCTGTATCTGTCAACACACAAACATTTGGTACACCTGTATTGTTTAATGTACATGTTTGAGTTACCAGTCTGTATCTGTCAGCACACAAACATTTGGTACGCCAGTATTGTTTAATCAAGTAATGTGCATGTTTGAGTTACCAGTCTGTATCTGTCAACACACAAACATTTGGTACACCTGTATTGTTTAATGTACATGTTTGAGTTACCAGTCTGTATCTGTCAACACACAAACATTTGGTACGCCTGTATTGTTTAACGTACATGTTTGACAGTTTGAGTTACCAGTCTGCATCTGTCAACACACAAACATTTGGTACGCCTGTATTGTTTAACATACATGTTTGACACTTTGAGTTACCAGTCTGCCTGTACTGAATTTAATCAATACCAGCCAAACAGCAAATAATCAAGGCAGATCTCATCAATTCATTGGTGTTTCATCTGAAAACATTAGCTGGTTTAAGTATGGCATTCTTGATACAACTGCAAGAAAAGGGACAGACGATAATGGAGTCTTTCAGTGTTTAACAGCAAAGTAGTGTTAAAACTTAAACGTAGGACTGTAATTTCATTGAAATGAAAGCAAACTTACATCAATCAAGATCAATGCATTGGGAGCATGCAGTCAACTTGCTAATTGCTTTTATTCTGTGTTATTCTCTGCTCTTGAGCAGACTTGCTGCACTTGCATTTGATTCTACATGAGTGAATTAGAATAACTTTTACTTTATATAGCGCCTTTTTGAATATCCACCAAAGTGGTGTACTTACAGCACTCGCATGGCTGGTGCCATGTGAAACTACTGCTATCTCAGTGCATTCTGTGTACACCATACAACAGTGCATCATGTCACTTCATGCAAACCACATACATAAGGTGCATGCGTACCTAACTGTAAGTGTAACCTGCCACCTGCACTTTTGGCAGAATGACTTGGATCTTATATTACATGCTACTGCAGCAACATGGGCATGGAACGGACCTGTTGGGGTCAAAATCCTTGCCAATGACTGGCTGCTCATGGATACGAAGAATCTCCGCTTGACCTTTCCCCCCTTCCCCTGCTGCTCCAGGCTCCACTTCTTCATCCGAGTCATCACCATATGAGCCTGACAATCAAAGACACACACACCAAAAACAATGTCAAATGATATATATATAAAATGTTGATACATTACAAATTAATACATGATAATATAATACTAGTTTACTACACAGATAATAAAGGAAATCGACACACCGGCGTACTGATGTAGAGAAGAGAAAGCATGAAGACTGAGGAAAAGGAAATCAACACATGGACACACTGATGTACTGAAGAGAAAGAATGAAGACAGAAGAAAAGGAAATCCATGACTGAAAAGAAATCTCTAATGGCTGTTTCTCCTGCAGATGCAAGACCCACCATATCTGAAGCAGGTTCAAGCACTGATGGCATAGCAACTTAGCAAGTGATATGCTCCACAATCACAATTCACATACAGAAGAAGAAGATAACTTTGTCAACATGCTGAGTCTGTCACTTACTATGCCATGATATCTAAGTGAGATGTTCCACAATCACATACATGTTATCAGATACATGTATCCATGGGTTTCAGACAATGCAAATTGCAACAGGCCACTAGCAATGGAATGTCCCTAATTCAATAAATGATCACTGTGTAATTGAAATGATGTACAATCATATCTATGTATATATATGCAAGAACACAAAAAGAGATGTCACTGCCAGTATGTCAGCAAGAAAAAAGAAAAGAAAAAAAGAAGTATAATTTAAAGAAGAAGAAAAATCTGCAACACCTCAACTAGTTGAACTACTGAACTAGTCGAAGTCCGAAGAGCACAAACGTGTCTTTTACTTTGATTTAGTAAATCTAGCCTTTCATACCTTTCTTTCTTTCGCGTCTTTCTTTCAGCTGCTTTTTCTTCTGCTTTCCACTGAAGGGTTGCTTTCGTGGCATTGTCTTCTGCTTTGACTCTTTCAGGCTTACCACCTGCTTGAGTGTTTAGACGCTTGAGCCTGACGACAACGACTGATTCCTTCCGATTACACTCTGCAGTCAGCCTAAAGGCCTTAAACTCGTGCACAGATCTCTACGCCTAGTTTGCACACTGTTATTTGATACAATATGCACAAGAAAATACACGGACACGTGGGAATTTTAATGTCGACGTGATATCACCGAAAAAACACACACACACAAAAAAAAAACGAAACAAGCCAGATTGAACAGATCCGCACACACTGTCTCGGATGACCAAACAGTATGTTTAGTCTCTGTTTAGATGACAGTCGATACAAACCGTGATGTTTGTCGGTTGTTTATTTTTGAGTTTTTGCTCTTCTTCTTCTTTCTCTTTTATAGTACTGACGAAATAAATATAATATATTTTTTTTTTTAATCACTAGAACATTCTCTGCGCAGCTACTATGTTTTCCTGGAGAAGTAAACATGGCGACCGATTAGACAAAATCCCGACTCTTTCTGCACAAATGGTCAAAGTTCTTCGCTGAAATCTGTTTGAAAATACATTAGAAGGATGGAGTTTGATATAAATATCAACGTCATTTTCAGAGACGTCATTACCAAGGTGGACAGCCGGTTGCATGTGTGCAGAAGTGCCAGCGTCAGGTACGAGAAATAGATTCAAAGGCATTTTGCTTCACCGGTGACCCCGGCGCCGTCGGCAAAGAATTGGAGCATTCTCCAAGCTCGAGACGAGGCGAACGTAGGCCTGAATATATACCTGAACTAAGACAGACACGTTCTCTTGTCCATGGACCTCACAACTGTACAATTTGCATGTTTGAAGAAGTGTATATCACTGTGTGGGGGGGGGGGGGGGGGGGGGGGGGGAGGTCTGAATAAAAATCGACTGTTGTAAGTGTAACGTGTACAGCTAGCGTTTTTAAATATCACATCATCATCATTCCAGTTTATGGCTGTCATGTGTTTTAGCCTTTTTGCCTGCAAATTCGCATTTTGGTGTATATTATAATGGTTAACAAATAACATTCTTTTTAAGAATGCTTCATATATATATGAGCCTGTGACAAAAGGTGCTCCCGCTTAACCCGGGTATGTTTGTATGCTCCTATTTATTTTCGTCTTACTAGAGTTACATGAAACTGTGGTTGCTTTTATTCAGTATGCACTGATGAGTAGTTAAAGTAAAAATTGGCAGCTTTGGTCACCAAGAAGAGGATTAAAAACAAAAATACTTGACGAAAATCGACGAAAAGCGGCTTCCGGAAAGTGGGACAACGTGGGTTGTTTGACTTCAGCTCAAAACCGCAACTAACCAGCTGAACTATTCTTCACAACTTGTACACCATATGACTACTGAATAATCTAAATTTAGTATCCAGTCGAATTGTAAGCCATGCGTGACGTTTCATAACCAAAAAAACGAAACTGAAAATACACTGGCCGTTCGTAACGGACTGTGTCCAAATTTCCCGTAAGTTTAAAGATCGTCTGCTACCGTCCGCCATTGCATTCACTGCGGACCTTCGCTTCTCTTATTTGCATATCAATCGCGCACCGAAAGCAGTCGATGTTTTTACTGGGGGCATTTCCGTGTTTCATTTTTTTTACCCAGACGTAAAAAATCTGAAACTTTGTCCATTTGTTACGAACGACCTTTTGCAAATTTTATCGGCATCGCAAACATTTAATTACTGCTGACCGCTTCTAAAACTACCACTGGCCTTCCTGTTGACATCACATGGCCGCTTGTCGCTGACAATGGTTTCGTCGAAGGGGTGGCGGTGAGTATTCTGACTGTGTCCGGTTATTTTGTTTTGTTACGTATGTCCTAAATGTTACGAACGACCCACATAAGTGTCGAATTTCTGTCCTCATCATATATTTTCCCAAACAAATGCTTTCTTAGCCCCTAGTAAGTGATATAAATGGCACTGGTAGTGTGCTTTGTTTACTTCATCGTATTATGGCGGGAAGGGGGCAATTTCAGATTTTGGACACAGTTTGTGACTGTGTCTGTGTTACGTGTGTCCAGATGTCTTTTCTTACGTTAGTCTGCAGTCCGTCTATGTCTGTAATTATTGCTGATTTAGGTAAGCGGTCGATTTAAAAGTTGAAATGGCTCACAGCTTACTTACCCTTCAAGTGGTTGTTTACAAACTTTTACGTCTGACTGGAGGCTTGTGCATATTAAACAAGTACTCTGTAAACTTTGTAGCAGGTGAACGTGACATGGGCACAGTGCTACCCCCCGTCCCCCTTTCCTTTGTTTTGCAGTCTTAATTTTGTTTCCTTTCCGCGTTACATGTAATAGTTGACTTGCCACTGTAAATTTATTTTTATTTTTATTGATTAACTGTGCATGAAGGCCGACTTTGGGGGCCGGGGGTGGGGGGTGGGGGGTGAAGATTGTCTTACAATTTATTATAAAAATTGTCACTGCTCTTGTATAAATAAAGACCTTTGGTATGTAAGGGCACTTTAGGATTGTTGCAGTCCAAAGTACATGTATCATTTTTCTGTTTTCCTTTTTTACATACTGAAAAAATTAATACAGGTATCTGACTTAAAGATGCCATACTTTGTGACCTGATCACATTTTTAATGTGTTGTTTTTCTTTTAGTTTTAGTAAGCATACATTAGATGACGTCTGTCTGTCCCTGGTATTCAAGTCTGTATTAAATTATGTTACTTTTGATAACTGTGGCAGGTTCTGGAAGTGTGCCAAGCAGAAAATCATGTATGGATCCAGTTCTTCACACACAAAAAGGAAGCATGTTCTTCAGGCTCTCACCACCGGACTTATGTTATTGGGATTTCTTGATTGCAAACAGAAAAAAAGTTTCCCTGACACTGAGTGCAAAGTGAGGCAGCAGTTTTTCACTGACAGTGATTGACAGGTTTAGTTTGAAAGGATGTCTTTTTTCTTCTTCTTTTTTTTTCTCTTTTTTTTTGGGGGGGGGGGGGTCTTATAAATTGTCCTAAAGTTTTAATGTGATCTGCATGTTCAGAAAGTCGCTCCTTTAAGTTTAACCTGTCATATCATACTGTTACTGTGCCTAGATTCACTACAGTTGTGTGCTGTTTGGTCAGTCTGGGTGAAATAGTATCTTGGTTTTCATAGACTGTTTCCACTGCCATAGTGTTACGTTCGTCCACTTAAACAAGCTGGAATGTGTGAATATGCCTCCTGCCTTGCATTTTTTTTGCATTTATCATTACAGTGTATACTATGAAATAAAGTGTTCCTTGTTTGAAAACTTTACTGAAGTTGTTATGTGTTTGAAATGATTATTTGTAGAACTAGATTCTTGAGCGCAAAATTTGGACACAGTGATTACATAATACTTTACATTTAAAGCAGAATTTGTTTGTCCTGCCTGCTCTGATTTTATTACTAGCAGCTACTTAAATGCACCAGAAGCATTAAAATTGCATACAAATGGTTTTTCTCTGTATTATTATGACATTCACTGTGTCCATTGTTACAAACGTCCACACCTGACCTGACCCCCGTTTTGATGCCATACAGCACACACTTGGATCAAAACCATTTTTTGATGATTGAAATAGTTACTTGAAACATACCACTTTCTAATGGTAAGACTGAAAATAGCTTACTGGGAGTTTGATTTTGAGGCAGTGTGTCCCACTTTAGATCACGACCTTTTGTCACAGGCTCATATATGATATATACATGTATGTATTGACCAGGCTTGTTTTTTTGTAAGTTACCTTGTACTAAAAACAAAAAAACAAATTCAGTTCCCAATGTTTTATCTAGAACTAGTGGAAGGTTTTTGAAGAAGTTTCTGCTAATAGTAGTACAATGTTGGATGGCAGGTTGTTCCAGTTGTTTATATAATCTCTGTTAGAAAACAAACAAACACAGAAAATGTGCATACTCAAAGTCAGATCCTGATTAGTGTTACTGTATTAGTAATGCTAATACTATAGTACTATTAGTGTTGTTTATGTTTGTTTGCTGTCGTCTTTCTGTTGGGGGGGGGGGGGGGGGGGTAGGGGAAAAGATTCAGGTAAGAAAAACTCCTGATGGCTGTAAACAAGACTTTAGTTTAAAGTTTATATCATTGTTTGCCTTTCAGGTTTCCAGATGCTCGTCATCAGTTGTTTGACATCATCAACCGGATGGGGGAAGCATCAGCGAGGGTGAGTTCTTCATGCTCTCAGTTCTTACTGCTGTCTGGCTGTTAAATTCTGGGTAGGGTCTCAGGTAATGGCAGAACAGTAGCAGACAGTATGACAGAATCCCAAAATATTTTATTGATGTCTGATGCCCAGGTAACCATGAACCATATAATGTATGCTGAATCAGAAATTGTACTTAAAAGTGATATAAAAGTTATATTACTATTATTAGAACAATAGAAGTGGAACTTATCAGACAGGGGCTGTAGCTCTGTTGTTGGCTTGCTGTCATTGTGACAATTGTCCCTTGTGGAGATTTGGGTCACCTTACCTGGGTAAGGCACAGCAGCCACAAGAGCAGTGCTACCCATTCCTGTCAGTGTGTATAGTATTTTCCTGTGTCCAAACAAGGGTATGGTTGCCAGTTCTTTGGATTTTTAAGATGCGCACAGATGTTGATGTATGTGATTGCACATGGGGGCTTTACAGACACTGTAAGACTAAGAGAAGCTGCACTGGAATTTGACTCTGGGAGAAAAATCTCTTGCTGCGCCAGGGACTCGAGGGAGTCAAGCCGGCAAGAGTATAGCACCTGGCTTTTCAGTCATGTGACGGGTGCAGAGTCTGTCTGTTTCTTAATGAGTAGCAGGTCGTCTGTGCTGGTCACATGATGGGCACAGGGCCTGTTTCAGTATATCATCTGTGCTGGTCACATGACAGGTGCAGGGTCTGTCTCAGTGTCTGTTTCCTAATGAGTAGCATGTCGTCTGTGCTGGTCACGTAATGGGCATAGGGTCTGTCTCAGTGTCTGTTTCTTAATGAGCAACATGTTGTCAGTGCTGGTCATGTAATGGGCACAGGGTCTGTTTTAGTGTCTGTTTCCTAATGAGTAACGTGTTGTCTGTGCTGGTCATGTGACAGGCGCATGGTCTGTTTCCTAACGAGTAGCACATCATCTGTGCTGGTCACATGACTCTATTGACAGACACAGGGTCTATCTCAGCGTTTGCATCTCAGCGTTTGCAATCTGTGCTGGTCATGTGACAGGCACAGGGTCTGGCAGGAACCATCACCACAGGCCAGAAGCTGGAGATGTCCGATCATCACCTGTACGTCATGAAGGATTCAGAAGGAAACAGGTCAGGTCACTCAATGTGCTGCTGTAATTAGTAGGTGATATTATTGCCCTTGAATCTAGCTCACTGGCTTTGTACGTATGTTATAATTTATATATATCGCATGCAAAGTGCATCTAGTGGTGGTCATACTATAAATGTAACAATAGCACTGGAGGGTGGGTGGGGAGGGGGGTGGGGTACTGATAATGCACATTGCTAATGTGCTGAACTCCTCTATGATCTTCATGTATGTATGAGGCCCAGACCAACACTATGAGGAAACAAGCCCAGAGTGGGTGGGTGCATGGTTATAGGCCAAATTTTGGTCAGGCATTGCAAAAGTACACTTGTAAACTAACAACAGAACTCTATTTTTTATGTTCTCTCTCTGTCTGTCTCTGTCTCTGTCTCTGTCTCTGTCTCAGTCTCTCTCTCTGTCTCTCTCTGTCTCTCTCTCTCTCTCTCTCTCTCTCTCTCTCTCTCTCTCTCTCTCTCTCTCTCTCTCTCTCTCTCTCTCTGTGTAAAAAGACAGTGTCTACTCCACTACCCTCATAAAATAACGTTTATTTATTCATTCATTCATTCATTCTCTCTCTCTCTCTCTCTCTCTCTCTCTCTCTCTCTCTCTCTATCTCTCTCTCTCTCTCTCTCTCTCTCTCTCTCTGTAAAAAGACCCTGTGTCTACTCCACTACCCTCATAAAATAACGTTCATTCATTCATTCATTCATTCTCTCTCTCTCTCTCTCTCTCTCTCTCTCTCTCTCTCTCTCTCTCTCCCCCCCCCCCCCCTACAGTTACACCCTCCCCTCTCCCCCATCTCTTCCTCTGCCACACCCTCCCCTCCCCTCCTCCCCCCTCTCTCTCTTCCAGTCTCTCACACCTTCCACCCCCCCCTCATCCACCCCTTTTCTTTTTGTCTGACCAATCACCTACAGGTGCAAACCTCTAGTCCATACTCTGAGAACAAAAAAACAAACAGTGTGTGCATTTAGCAGTCTATCACTGTATTGCCTGTGTAATAAGACGTCCATGGATGGATTTTTGCTTTAATGAGACTGAGAGCTTATTTAGTTGTGAACAGTCCTGAAGGTCAAATAAAAAGGTTTTAAAAGATACTGAAACATTTTAACTAAACATTATACAATCTGGAAGTAGATTACAGAGGAACATCCAGATTTTATTTGACATTTGCGTCTTTTTAGTGGTTAGCATGAGCCATTCACTTATTGCTGTTCAGGTTAGGATAATGACATGAGCGAAGAACATCTCTTTGTGCTGATGTATCCTTTTTTTTTTTTTTTTTTCTTTTTTTTTGTTGTTGTTGTTTTTGGGGATTAAACAAAGTTTATTTGCATTCATGAAAATATGGACAATCAAAATCATTGTATGAGCGTTAAACAAGCTGGGCTTATTAGTAAATCCTGTGTTGTTAGTTGTTGTTTTTCTCTCAAAAGTGCAGAAATGTTCAGAAAGAAATGCATCCATCATTTTGATTTCTGTGCAGAAATGTCCCAGTTTTGGTACATGGCTTTGGGGATTAGCAGCCATTTCTTTCACTCTGACAGTCTCTTCATTGTCTGCTTTTCCGTTTCTTTTATTTCAGTGGTCGTGGTGCTATTGTTGGAATACTGAAAGTCGGCCGGAAGCGACTGTTTGTTTACGATCGCCATGGGCATCAGTGGGAGATGAACCCAATGTGTGTCCTCGACTTTTACGTCCATGAATCTCGGCAGAGAATGGGATGTGGACGTCGCCTCTTTGACTTCATGCTGAAAGTAAGTGCTTACATTTCTGCTTTCACTTTCTTCTCCCAG
>OY757551.1:132173-142768 GCA_963584105.1 Alviniconcha strummeri | reverse complement strand
GTTTCCACTAAAAAAACATGCTTGGACTTTGTTATACCCCCCCCCTCCCTCCCTCTCTCTCTCTCTCTCTCTCTGTGTGTGTGTGTGTGTGTGTGTGTGTGTGGTGTGTGTGTGTGAGGGAGAGAGAACAGCAGAAAAATTTAGTTGTACCGAAGTATAATCAAGTTAGAATGCAGTCGCTGTTTTACATTATTATGGAGCACATTGCATTTCTCGTTCTTGTGCTTGTCGTTACTCTTGAGTAGTAGTGGGAAAACACATCACACACACTCTGTCCCTCTCTCTCTCTCTCTCTCTCGTCTCTCTCTCTCACTCTCTCTCTCTCTCTCTCTCTCTCTCTCTCTCTCTCTCTCTCTCTCTCTCACAACACACACACACACACACACACACACACACACACACACTCACACATGCAGACACGCACTCACGCGGCACGCACGCACACACACACACACACACACACACACACACACACACACACACACACACACACACACACACACACACGCACACACACACACGCACACACACTGACACCCACGCACGCGCGCCGCAGGCAACTGACAATATGAAATAACACACCGCTGGTGGCTTCCTATCCACTAGAACTCTTTCGGTGTTCATGAAGACGGCTTCCAATTAGACTGACGTTAAAGCTTTGACAGCCTGTCCAAGCTATTGCAAGTCTCTTTTCCAAATGACACCTACCCTATGATCCGCTTGAACCCCTGCCATTAAAGAATCAGTTTGCTACGCTTGACTGGAGAACTGGCGTGGCTGCACTGCGCTAGTAACCTAGGCTTACGACTTAACACCGCCAGGCATTGTAGATCTGTGACGTTACCTCTCCTTATTCATTATTGAAAGATTTGAACTGAGTGCACAAGTAAATATTTTGACACACGCAGACCAAGGAACTTGATTTTTTAGACCCAGTCAATCAGGGCGAGGCACATGCAGAGACAGTCATAAATCATTAAGGAAACGCCCAAAGCAGACTGTGCACTCACTCCCCCCTTCCAAAATTTAAAGTATAACTATTTTGAGAGAGAGAGAGAGAGAGAGAGAGAGAGAGAGAAGAGAGAGAGAGAGAGAGAGAGAGAGAGAGAGAGAGACATGCACTCTGGAGGTAATTATTTTGAGACTGAACAAAATATGAAGGAAAAAACTTGTCATGGAACTGTTTTGCTATGTAATATTTTTGTCGTATTACATGCAGCTATCATACTTCATTAGCGAATGGTTATTGGAACTAGTTTTACCTCATTTTTTTTCTTTGGTTGTGGAGGGGGGGGGGGGGGGGTCGGAGGGGGGTGCATGCTTGTATGTATTGCAGCTGAGAGTGAGCGAACGGAATTTTTATTCACGAAGTCGAGATACAGTACTTTAGGGAAAAAAGTTGTTTGTTTTTTGGTTTTTTAATCACCCCTCGGGGCAAGCCATCCAAAACAAAATGTCAACTGACTCTCAAAAATACAATGTTGTTATATTGTTACCACTGTTTCGTGACAGTTCACTCACACAGGGAAGGGACCATTAACCATGGGCGCTCTCCGTAATTACTTTAAATAGTTGTAAACTCTTAAACATTACAAACGTCAACTATTGAGAGAGAGGGAGAGAGAGAGAGAGAGAGAGAGAGAGAGAGAGAGAGACGAGAGAGAGAGAGAGAGAGCTTTGCAATGACGTATGTATCATAACCATGTTGCTAAGATTTCGTTGTCTGTATGTTTTTGCTTATTGATTTGGTTTTTTGGTCCCCCATCCCACTCGCCCTCTTCGTCTTTCCTGTACATGTGCTAATGATTATTGCTTGGCCAAGGGATTGATTTCCCTCTCTCCAGTTATACCTATTACCGTTATGCCATTATCTGTTACTCGGTGGTCTTTGGGATGAATTGAAAGGACATAATTTTGTTGTTTTGTTGTTGTTTTGGTCTTTGGTTTGTCTTTGGTCTCTGTCTTTTTGACAACAATTTGCCATCTTGCTGTTCGTAGATGTCTGTGTAATTACCATGTTGTCCATAGGTAACACTCAAATAAGCATACTGCTTTTGTGTTTCCTGTACTTATTTGTCGAACTTATGATTACGATGAATGAATTAAAAAACAAAAAACAACAACAACAAAGGATAATGACATTTACGGGGTGTTTTGGGCAACACGGTGTGTGCAGCTCCCCGAAGGTAACGGTTTGCCAGCGTGGGAGAGTGGTGTAGGTGCTGTGCGGACCCTCGACACCTTAGCCTGCGTCACCGGCCCGGGGGACAAGGTAGGACAGGCAGTTCACAGCCTCTTTGTGGTCAGCGTGTTCGCCCCGTTATCCCCCCCCCCCCTCCTCCCTGTCCCTGTTCCCCCTCCCTCTTTCCTTCCTTCTGCCCTGCTGTCCTCTGTCGGTCTGTCCTCTCCTCACATCTCTCTTTTCCTCCCATTCCCGAAGCTTTGGTAGTTCCACCAACTTATTGTCCTAGTCCAGATTATGAGTGCACGGTCACCTTTACAAAACGTGCTAGCTTGTAGGATCTAGAGTCGTAGTCCTTATTAATCACTTGGATAACACCAGAGCAGCCAGTTCTGGCAATTAGATTATTTGAAGCAGTGTAGAAAAAGAAAAGAAAAGAAAAAAAATGGTGTGGTAGAGAGGCTTAGTATAGTTAGTATTCCAGCTCACAGAGTAACTGCATATTTTATTGTAGTAACGAACAAATGAATCTTGCTAAATGTCGATAGTTGTTTGTGTTAGTATTAACTGTTTTCCGCATTGTGCTACTGCGTTGTTTTGATTTAGGCCTATATTGCTCATTTACACAGTGATACTGATATTGTCACTTTTATTTATTTATTGTGTTTAAAAAAAATAAAATGCTTTTGAGTTGTGTCCTATAACTGTGAGCTTTGTTTAAAGTCGGGCAAGGAAACTATTTTTTTGTTTGTTGCCATCTTCAGCATTAATTGCTGCACAGTCATCTCGCAGACAACATTGCTTTTGATGGGTTACCTCACAGCCCAGCGCTGATGAGTGAAACTCTTGTGTGAAGGGTTTCGGGGTGTGATTGTGCCGTCACCGTTATTATCGTTCCCTTGTGATTACCGCCTGCTTGGGGCGTATCACAGTTGGAACGTCCAAGTGCCGTGGTCTAGGCTGCAGACTGAAGTGTTGTTATTTTGACAGTATTCTTTCTTCTCGCTTTTTTTTTTTTTTTTTTTTTGGGGGGGGGGGGGGGGGGGAGTTGTTTGTTTGTTCATGACTACTCTGATTCACAACTATTATGTATATATGTTTTCATTGTTTGGTTTTTAGACATTTCAGGAACGGGATGTTAGTACGATATAAAGAAACAGACAAAAGGATTCAGTTTATGAGAAAAGACCGGATGCAAAATAGATCAATCAATGCGGGACAAGAAGAATAGACCGATCAAAGCGGGACAAGCAGAATAGACCAGTCAAAGCGGGACAAGCAGAATAGACCAGTCAAAGCGGGACAAGCAGAATAGATCAATCAACGCAGGACAAGCAGAATAGATCTATCAATGAAGGACAAGAAGAATAGATCAATCAATGCGAGACAAGCAGAATAGATCAGTCAATACCGGACATTCACAAGCAGAATAGATCAGGCAATGCAGGTCAAGCAGATCCATAATAATGCATGAATCAGTCAGTGAATCAATCGGTCAGTCAACTAGTCGGTAAACTTGCACTATACTGTTATACAGATTCATACAGAGCCTACATTAGGTATACATGTGCATGCATGCATGTACAGCATGCGTGCATACAATAACATAATAGACTGGACGTACGTATTAATTTGCCGTACGTAATTTAATTTGCCGACCAAAGTCATGGGCATAATTTTACTATCACAGTGCGAAGAAAATGAAAGAGAAAAAAAAAATTCAATCAGATTTAGCGTGCGGCACATGTCAAATCTAACATTCAGCTAATTGGGTGAACAAAAACACAAACAAACAGTAAACAAACAAACAAAAACACACACAACCTTGAATAAGAATGGGCGTAGTCTATGAAAGGCCTCAAATACGTCACCCGCGCCCAAGACTTGTCAGGGATCGTGATAAACGACAGGGCAAGGTGTGTAAATCTTGATTTGATATCCCTCGGCTGTTTGTTCAGGACTTGGTCGCCGACAGAAACACCAGGCGTAAAACCCCCTCACCCCGTTTTATTGCAGTCTCGTTACGTGAACATATGTCAGAGGGGATGATAACCGGCACTTGACACGACCCCCCTGGATTAGCAAAGCCCTCCAAGGATTTCTTTGTTTTTGTGACTGGATCTCCACCCCACCCCCCTCCCACCACCTTGTCAACCCACACACACGGCGACTGTGTGGACTGACTGCCATACACTATTTTCGGAAGTCGCCGTCTTAATCAGTTAATGCCCAGAAAGAAGATTACAGACTGATCAAACCAGAGTGTGAAGGAATTAAGAGATCAGGGTGGACAAGGAGCCGGACGCGCACGCACGCACGCAAGCAAGCAAGCACGCACGCACGCACGCACGCACGCACGCACGCACACACACACACACACACACACATATTGTGTGGGGGGTGGGGTGGGGTTGTGCGGAACTAACTTAGGATAAGCCTTGTTTCCTGCGGTCCGCAAACGCAAACGCTATTCTCACACGCAATCAGCAAGAGAAATGAAAAAGAAATCGATAAGGGGAAGTAAAAAAATGCGTCCCGCATACGGATATGCTAATTCAAATTCAGCCCGGAAAATGCTCTTCTGTTTGTTTTGAGTTTGCTTTGTCCGATCCAGGGAGAGGTCTTTTTACGCTTTTGGAGGAATGCGGGTGGGGTCTTTGTTCACTGGCACGAGTTCTGAGCGAGTCGGAGCAGTGCGCCGGGGAGGGGGCGGGGTGGAGAGGAGGAAAACCTCACAGTATTTAGCCGATACCGTTTCCCTGTAGCCGAGTGGTGCGTTTTCCGATTATGTTTGCGTTTTCAGATAGTGTTTGCGGATTGCGTTTTCGGACTGCAGGAAACGTAACTTAACAAAATTCGGGGGCTAATTTTGGTCTTGTGGATAAATTCGCACACAGAAAACAAAGCAGAGGACGAAAGAGTAAACGGGAGAAGCTCACGTACACTGGGCCCACTGTGGTCAGTAACAACAGGGCTGCTGCCGAGACTCGATCTGGTGGGAATTTTGTTGACTCGTCCTTGTCCGATTTCTTCATTTGTATACAATGTACACTGAAAGCAATGTAAATAGATACGTGTGGTTTTCGTGTGATTTCAGGATATTGACAACCAGTATCTCTTCAGTCAAGTGAAAAGGAAGAAAGATAGTCTGTTGTCGTTAATTCGTCATTGGCTAGAACGCTGTGATCCAGATTAGAGCACTCATAGTTTTAGACTACTGAACGAGTGTGTGTAGTCAAATAGTAGCTTTGAGTGGAGGACACATACAGACCGCCAGGCAACAACATTTCAATCTCCTTTTGGGCCGTGAGTGGCCAGGTTTACCCTTCCCGAGGGATGACTGCTTCGTTTGCTTTGGGAGGATGAATTGCATGTGAACATTAGGCTGCAGTCTTAGTTAAACCGAATGAGCTAAAAATGGTCATTCAGTATTATATACGACAGGTTGGTCAATGCAGAGAGTTAGCTCTTGCGGCGACAAAATGTAGTTCACAGAGACTGATTAACGGTTTTGCCTATTTGACGTTTTCCCCAGGTATCGTTACCTAGTAATCAGTAATGGGATAGGAAGTAAAACTGAATGGACAGATTGAACAGAGACACAAATCCGAGTTAAATGCCTGTGCTCATGACAAAGATAGTTAGTTATACGGAGCTTGTGTATACTAGAATAAATGTGAAAACTGCATTAGCATTAGGATGTCGCTACTTGAATGAAAGTGTGGGAGTGTGTGTGTGTGTGTGTGTGTGTGTGTGTGTGTGTGTGTGTGTGTGTGTGTGTGTGCTGTGTGTGTCGTGTGTGCGTGCGCGTGCGACTGTGTGTGAGCGCACGCATGATTTGTGTGTGCGCGCGCGTGCAGTGTGCGTATGTGCCAGTAGTGTGTGTGAGTGAGTGAGTGAGTGAGTGTGTGTGTGTGTGTGTGTGTGTGTGTGTGTGTGTGTGTGTGTGTGTGTGTGTGTGTGTGTGTGTGTGTGCATATGTGTATGCACGCGCGCGCTACCCAGAAACAGCGGCCCAGCCTTACGTCGTAAAGAAATGAGGTCATAATGGTGAGTGGGAACGTGGATAACGTTGTGCTGCACGTGTCAAGTTGTGTCTTCCATGCCTTAGTTTTGCATATAGATGCTCACCCGCTTCAGACTGGTTTGCTACTGCAGTGACGCTTTCAGTAATTCACCCTTCATTTTCATTATTTAGAATAATGAGATTGAACTGAACTGTAAGTGAATGTCATTCTCCATAACCAATGTTAATGATAACGAACTGACGCGTATATAGACGCGGAATGATTTCTTGCATCAAGTTTTGCATATTTGAAAAATACAATTACAAAGAAAAGAAGGAAAAAAGAGAGAGAAAAAACGAAAAGAAGAATGTGCCATTAAGTTCTATTTGTCTGGCTGATGATTATTGTTTAATTTGTTTTTATATTATGGATTTTGAAGTTATCTTTTAGTTAACCCCCCTCCCCACCCCACCCCAGACAAAGAGGAGACAAGAAAAACGCCCAGTGAAAATATTAGCTAAACTCAGCATCTATTACGCAGTCATTTTGGTCACCTTGCACAGCTAAGTTTTCATTCGATTGAAGTGTTGTAATCTTGCTTACAACTTCCGTGAACTTGCAGTGTTGAAACGAGGAGTAAATGCTCACCTTAGTGGATTTTAATGTCACGTGTCACCTGTGTGCCATTTGGGGTGTGTATCAAAGACGGCAGTTGAACTCCAGGCCTATATCGGGAGAAAGCAATAGCAAAGTCAAACAAAATAAACTTCACGAAGGACCTCCCTCTAGCAAAAGCTGATGCAAGAATAATCACTTTTATGTTGTATTTTTTTTCGTTTGTTTCAAACTGCTACTGGTCATGTTTGATCACTGCATTAATCAAACCAGTTTTCAGATGGGTATCATAAGCAGGTGTATGCATGAGTATATGTTGTATGACATTTCTTCAGAGGTTTTTACATACTGTACTTACGGCAGGTTGCCTGGTCGAGTATAGGTCTTCTTGACACAACATCTGCAAGTTCACACACACTCCGTGTTTTGTACTTTTAATCAAATCACGTTTGTACAACTTTAACATGATTGCTGTACCAGACAGTTTCTGCAATTCTTTCAACGCTGTGTTATCCAGTTTGTCGCTGAACACTAAGCATAAAATCTCAGCGACAACAATAGACTGACTGTTGCTTTCAGACAATAGCAAACAGTATTTGTTGGGGCTAGATTACAACAAAAACAGTACTTGTTAGTGTTACTAAAAACAGTACTTGTTAGTGTTACCCGACATGAACAACAACAACAACATCCAGTAATTTTTAGTAGACTGGGTATCGGACGTCTTATATCCTAAATGTAATCCGAGATGTTGTAGGTAAATTACATTTTAAGGTAAGGGAGAGGGGGTGGAAGAAGTTGATGTAGGACTGTGGTACCAACCAACCTCCCTGTCCCATCCCCAAAGCACACACACACACACACACGCACGCACGCACGCACGCACGCACGCACGCACGCACACACACTCATACACACACACACTCACTCACACTACGTGCTTGTTTATTACGCTTTGTAATTAGAGGGTTTATTTAGATATTACGTTAATTTTGGATAATGCTTAGAACACTTTATGCTAGAAACTGAAATTTAAAAGAAAAGGTCATGGTTCTCCACAATTGGTAATGTCAAGTTAAATATATACACCGCCACAGTATAATCTTGGATTGGTAGGCTGCGCCTGGCTTAAGATCGTTTCGCATTATTCGCCATAGTTTCCCCGTCTTGACTTTGCCATTATATATGCCCCGATATACCCCTGGGCCCAAACTCACAGAGATAATTATTCTAGTTGAACATGAAAATATTGACGAAGTCCTCAACCAACATTGTGAGAAAGCGGAAGGTTGTTTGCTTAACTAATATCTGCCTCTTTTCACGGGCATTAGAGGGCAGACACAGCCCCTCCATTTATTGTATGACGTGTGAACGCTTCACAGAGTGGGTGCTGGGCTTATCCGCCATGTCTAGTTTGTGTGACAAAACGCCTTAAGCAGTGTAATGCGTCGATCAAACACTGCTCGGTTTTGTTCAGCGTGTTAATTCTCTCTCACGGCGGCGGTGGTGGGTTTGTTGTGGACCGGTTTTCCGGGCGGTTGTAACACCGGTCGTGAAACTTCGCAACTGTCAGCACCGGCTGATTTACGGCCATGTCTGACAGCTTTGCGGTTGTTAAGCCCGTGCTACACTCTATTTGCAGGGCTTCAATGTGACACAGTTATGGTCTCAGTCGCTAAACATTTGCCTACCATGTTGGCTGCGAAGTGATCTGAGAGGATCGGTGATGATGAGTTGATGCTTAATGTCCTCAGATGTCATTTGACATATTAGGGACAAGTTGTGACCAATGCCGAAGCACGGTTCAATAAAATCCACATACGTAAGGTGTATGCGTGTTTAGCTGTAACCTGCCACCTGCACTTTTGGCAGAATGACCGGGATTTTTTACGTGCTACTGTGGTAACACGGGGGGTGGAACGGATACCGAAATAAGAGTCAGCACAGAAAGTCGACCCTGGAGAAGAAAATTCTCCCGCCGTTCCAGCAGGGATTCGAACCCGCGACCTTTCAATCACGAGTCCGGTGCTCTAACCACTGAGCTATCCCCGCCCCCAGAGAGAGAGGATCGGACCTTGAAGGAAAGCTTTAAGAGTGGCCAGAAGAGCTTCAAGTTCTGTACGTCCACAGAGACCGTAAGGACTGTTAGGGACGGGGAGCCCAGGACGGCCACCTCCACTTTCACACAGCTCTTGAGCTCTGTAGAAGAGTTTTTTTTCTGCTGGTGCTCTTTTATATACTGCTTTTCTTCTTTTTCTTCTTCTTTTCTACTTCTTCTGTCTAAAATGGGCTGTTCTGCTGCACGGTGTTTACTGCTGGGGATTTGCCGCAGCTTTAGTGTTTCTTCTTTGTCACATCAGTCTAGGATATAGCAGACTTGTCTTGTCCCTATGACTCCCATAGCAGGAACGTTTGTTTATTCAAAACAACAACAACAACAAAAACTCACAGGGCAGTAAAAGTTAAAAGCGCGCGCACACGCGCGCACACACACACACACACACACACACACACACACACACACACACACACACACACACACACACACACACACACACACACACACACACACACAGGCAGGCAGGCACGCACGCACACAAACACACACGCACGCACGCACGCACGCACGCACACTCACGCACACATACACACGCTGACACTACACATCACACACACACACACACACACACACACACACACACACACACACACACACACACACACACACACACACACACACACACACACACACACACACACACACACACAACCAGTTCGAGCGGCCTACGGAAATTTTCCCCATTTCCGTAAACATCTGAGGGGGAGAAGGGAATAAAAAGGAGAGGGGGTGGGGGCGGGGGGGGGGGGGGGGGGATCAGAACTGGACCGCTACTGTTGAGAATACTAGCGCATACAGAAAGACAGACAAACGGACAAACTGTTAGACACGCACCAGCACCAAAACCACAGCTACCAGCTCGGGGTTAAGGTAGGTAGTGTCCGATTTAAGGCAATTGAAAAACAAACCAAAAAAACCCCGGAGAATGTAAAGCAAAGTTTTAAGTCATCAGCTGACACCTTTTTTATATTTTTGTTTTGTTCTGAGTCTTGTCAGGGATGCCAAATGCCTCATGTGGCGTTTATATTCTGTACCTGGGCTCTGTTTTCTTTCTGTCTTGTTTTCGGGTGTGATGCGTTGTTATTCTCTGCCCAGGCTTTCGTTTGTTTGAGTCTTGCCTGTGGCATCAAGTGCCTTTGGTGTTTATATTCTGTTCCCTTTCAGTCTGGTATTGTTGTGCCAGGTATCTGTGGGGGGGGGGGGGGGGGGGGGTCTTTATTCTCTTCACTCTGACTATTCAGTCTTGTCTTTTCGCTTCAATTATATATATATTATGTCCTCCAGCAAGTCGTAAATATTTTAGTATTGCCTTTTTGACGAGAAGGAAAACGGCTTCGGGGTGACGCAGAGCGTTTTCCTGGGAACAAAAGAGAAAGAAAATACGTACCTTTGCCTGAGAACAAAAGCAAAAATCTATTGTGATAACACTTAAAGCACACACACACACACACACACACACACGCACGCACGCACGCACGCACGCACGCACGCACGCACGCACGCACGCACGCACGCACGCACGCACGCACGCACGCACACACAACACCTACGTAATATACGGACAAACAACAACAATCGCATCAGGAGATCCGGCATACAATTACTGACACATAAAGGCAATTTAAAATACTCATTAAATGCATACAGTAAACCTCACATTTCCAAGACACTC
>OY757551.1:127500-131973 GCA_963584105.1 Alviniconcha strummeri | reverse complement strand
GAGACTATAAATTGAGGTCCCTTGTGTATATAATTTATATAATACATACATGCAAGAATACCATATGAACACATTAAAGAGTTTGGTGGATTATGAAAGAACTAAAACAACCAGCATGCATGGAAATAAAAATTAAACACACACAATAAGACCAGCTGTATAATAATAATAATGGATACTTAGAGCGCCTGACCTGCACAGGCCCTAAGCGCTTACACATTATTTACATGTACATATATTGTCAAAATTCAATGCATACAACATGAATGCTAGTCCTGCACCCCCCCCCACTCACCCCCCCCACACACACACCCACACACACACACACACTGGTGCATGGCAGTATGATGTGCATGTGCTGGGATGGCAGCAGTTTTGCGGGGCATCAGCCATGTAATGTTAACCAAGTAGCACTGTCTGTACACCACTTTGGTGGACACTAAAAAATGAGCTATATAAAGCTAGTCATTCATTTGGAGTTGCAAGCAGCTAGAATGCAATGAGTGTGTTCAGAAACAAAAAGAATAACACTATGTAAAAGCAGTGATTGTGCTAGACAGTTTTCAAGCCAGTGTGACATAGATTTATGAGATGGCAAAAGTGGCTCACAGAATGTGGTCAGACAGTCACTGTGGTCAGTCAGAAGTGTCTGTACTAGATCTCTACTAGCAACCACCCTGTTCTTTTCCCTAACTAGAACATGTATGCATGCACACATGCACATACACACACACACACACACACACACACACACACACACACACACACACACACACACACACACACACACATTTGCTTATTCATACAGACATTATATATATAATGCACTCACATGCTCACTCACACACACACACACACACACACACACACACACACACACACACACACACACACACACACACACACACACACACACACACACATGCACTCCCTCTCTCTCAGTGCTGTGTTGTGTTGTTGTTTTGTTTTAGAACTGATCAAACAAAATAAGTGCTGGCAAGTCTGACTGATTCTGATCCCCCCCCCCCCCCCCTGCAAGTTTATAAGTATATATATATAATATAATGCTGATCATAACTGGTAAAATATTGGAAATTGCCAGGTAACATGAACCTTGTAAGAGCAGTCAAACAATCAATCAGTCACATTTACAATCATCAACCTGACTGATCCTTAGTGAGTTATTTTGGCGCTGTTAATATTAGTGTTGAGGAGCTGTCTGTGGTTTTGCCTTGAAGTTTGAAATTTATCAACTAAATTAAACCATGTTATGTTACTGTGAGGGCGTTTTTGTTTTTGTTTTTTCTTATTATTATTAACCCCCCCCCCCCCCCCCCCCACGTAATAATTCTGTAAATGAGAAACACCACTGAACTAAAAGAAATAAAACCTCCCTCTGGATATTAATTTGAATTTGTGTGCTCTTTCTGTTGCAGGTTTGTCAGCATGGACAAGCAATGAGATGAACCAGTACAGAACTAAAGCAGAATGTCTGTAGCATTGATCAGCAATCAGTGTCATGGTCACACTGTATCCAAACAATGTCAGTGACTGGTCTGGCCACAACTACATCATGATTAACTTAAAATGTCAAATGGACTAACCTGCTGATAGCGACAGCATTATCTTGCAACATCGGGGCTGTTGCCATGGCAGCAGAAAATGGACTGGAGTCCACCTCTCGGGGCAGAACCAAAAAGAAGAGTCCTCTGACCAAACTGGTGGAACGGAAGAAGCGGCAGCAAGTGGGGGCATCTGATGTGGACAGCGAGTATGGTTCCAGAGTGTCAATCCAGAACAACCTTGGCTCTCAGGGTGAGAGCACTGTCCCTTTGGAGCCAGAAGTGATTGTGGAGAGGAAGTCTTCATTCGGTTCCAGCTGTGTTCCATGCAATTCTGGAAGGTGTCTGATCTTCAGGACAAGCCACGCCCAAGACCTCGTAGAAACTCCAAAACAGCAGCTTCAGATGGGGTAGCCAGCGCACCAGTGGATGCAGCCCCGGTCAAGCTGGGTCAGGGGGATGGGGGAGTGACCCACAGGCCTCCAGCAGGTCAGTGCCGACAGACTCCACCATTCACAGGTTCCGGAAAATGCGGATGGCCCCTGAGCAGTCTGATGGGGCAGACATTAAGCTGCAGGGTCCCTTCGTCCCTAAGCCGCCCTCCACCCCACGCACGCCTCGATCAGCTGTTGTCAAGGGGGAGAAGAGGAACCATGAGCCAGCGTCCTCAGGGGATGAGCCGGAGGTGGACCTGAAACGACAGATGCCGGGCAAGAGTGATGGCGAGGTGGTGTCCAAGGATGCGGTCCAGCAGGGGGGCGTGCAGGAGGAGGCAGGTGCCAACCTCAACCACTCACCCAAAATGTCGCCAGGCAGGTCTTCAGTGGACAGGCATGATGCAGAGGACCCTGCCAATGAAACGATGAACCAGGTGCACAGCCAGTACATGCGTCTGATGGACGAGGACAGCTCCAAGGACAGCCCCTTGCACATACGGCGTGGTTCATTTGGATATCACACGCATGACTCCGCTATGTCCACGCCACGGTCAGGCCGTTTGGCACCCCTGCAAGAGAAAATCCCACCCCCACCGATGGAAACGGATGTGGCATCACTCGCTCTGCGAACAGCATACAAGAGAGATCCGGCCTATCGCCCCGGCAGCTCAGGCATGTTGGGTCGTCCCAACAAGGCCATGTCTGTGGGAGCACCCATGGGCTACAGCGGTAGCCATATGCACCTGGGCTCCGACAACCTTTCTCTGTCCTCTGCCAGCGTCATGCCTGTCATCACCACCAAGGAGGCGAGGTCAAGGTCAGTAGCTGGTCAGGTGATTTTCACTGTGATATGTGTCCATTTTTATGATGCAGGATGGCAGGGAGCAGGGTAGTGGTGCCAGTACGTCAGCCTGTTGTTCTAATCATTGGAGGCATGTTCCTATGATATGTATGTAATTCTAACAGAGCGTGTAGTGTTATGATTTCTCTTGACTGGGGTTGACATTGTCGGTGGTTTATTTGTGAATAATGATAATAATAAGACTGGGTCCTTAGAGGGCCCTTTCTCAGGTTAGCCCAAGGAAGGTACATTTCATAATCAAGCTAAAACAACCAACATCAGAACACAAAATATTAAGTTAATTAACATTGATTAATTATACACAAATTTGTCATCAACATCTAGCCCCCCCCCCCCCCCCCCCCCAACAAGCCAACAAGACCCACATATATTGACTCTGCTTAATAACTATCAAATGTACAATTTCTTTTTTACTGTATAATGTGACTGTTACCATCACTTCTCCGAATGCCCACCCTTCTTCTCTACACCCCCCACTTCCATCGCCCTGATATATAACTGTAATGGTTGACTGGGCAATAAACACCAAATTATGTACGTACTTACGCCCGCTTCCACCCCATTTCTTCCTCCCTACTGGACAAGAGGAAGTACATTTCCTTCTGCCATGGGCATGGCAAAACACTGTCAAAAATCATGATTTTTAAAACAGCACTGATGTGGTACATTGTACATCAGACATTTGTTTTTAGTGCTCTGTCAGTATGCAGGTTAAAAAATCATGTATTAAGGTGAATCGATGAATTCATCAAATCATGATTAACTACCTGGTTGACTTATACTAGTTTTCCCACAGACTGAAGAAAAGCAAGGTTGTGTGCACTGGTAGACTTGCTATAATGGTAAGACAGAGAGAGTAAGGAGGGTTTGTTAACACCCTCAGGGTGAAGCACGCAAAGCTCTGTTCTGACCTACTTCCGATGGAATGTTAGCTCTAGATCATCTGGGGTAACTTTGCTCTCTCAGCAGAGATGGAGTTTAATTTCTCCATCTGTTAGTGTGATACCCTGCTGTAGGGATTGTCCCCACCACCCCATCCCCCATACACACACTAATGAAGTTGGGGTGGGAGGGGCGGGAGGTGGGGTGGGGGGGTTAGTGTTGGTAGTATAAATATATTCCCAATGATTATGAGGTGCAGGCCGTCAGAGAGGTATGTGGGGGCAGTTTTTGTGAATACATTTGAAACAATAATGGAGTCAGTTTTGTATAAGATCTAGGCAGAAATGGGTAACCAGTGGAGATGGCAGGAGGGAGGAGTGAGATGGTCCACTGTCTTTCCTCTGAGTTGGGCTGCATTGTTCTGGATTGGTTGGAGTTTGGTGATGTATGCTGAGACCAGAGAGGAGAGTTGCAACAGTTGGGTCTCAGCAACCTTTGACTGGTCTGAGTTGTGTGTGCAGGAGTTTCCTGGTGGGCAGTGTCAGTTCTGGCGCCATGTCCATCCTGGGGGCCGAGGAGCTGCAACGCTACTTCCCTGACCGCCGCAGCCACATCTACGTTGGCTCATGGAACATGAACGAGCTCAAGGTGAGTCAAAATTCAAGTCATCATGTGGGACTGGCAGTTCAGTCAGAACTGAAGTCATCACGTTGGACTGGCAGAGTGCAGT
>OY757551.1:65000-125000 GCA_963584105.1 Alviniconcha strummeri | reverse complement strand
GGATTGCTATTTGTGTATGTCTGTATGCCTGTGTGTCTGAGCCATCTTCATACGCTGTGACTTGTCTGGTTCTGCTCTGGTGAGGGAGGAGGGCAGAGCATTGTGTCTTTTTATACCCCAGTAACAACAATGGGGTGGGTGGGGGGGGGGGGAGGAGGAGTACTGGCTTTTCCATGTCCGTGTGTCTGTCTGCCCATGTGTCTGAGCTTTGTCCAGAAGATATCTTCTAAACTGCTCAGCCCAAGATGTCTTTTAAACTGCTCATCCTTTTGCAACCAAACTTGTTCTGGTGGTGTGTTATCATGAGCTGCAGTGTCCTGCGGAAAAGAATTGGGTTGCTATCATCAAGGTCAAGGTCACAGTGAGGGCTTATTTAATCAAAATATGGCTGTTTCCGATACATCTCCTGAATGAATGATTTTTTGATTTTTTTTTTAGACCAGACTTATTTTTTATGATAAATCACCATACACCAAAATATCGAGTGAAAGGATTGATTTGCTGTGTTCAAGGTCAAGGTCACAGCAAAGGTTCCAAATTTTCAGTTAACACTGTCTGCATGACAGTTCATGTTATACTGTATAGTGGACAAGAGTCAGCATGACAATGATTCTGTGTGACTGTATGCGATATTGTATAACAGGCAAGAGTCAACATGACATTGTGACTGTATGTGATATTTCATGTTTGTATTGCATAAACAAAAACAAACAAATGGATTAGTGTCAATGTGAAAGTGATTCTGTATGACAGTGTATGTGAGTAACTGGTGAGAGTGAGCATGACAGTGATTCTGTGTGACAGTGCCTGAGGATGATGTGGTGTCATTGCGAGCAGTTTCTGTGGTAAAGACAAAAGGGGCCATTGGAATCTCATTCTCCATGTTTGGGACGTCGTTTCTCTTCATAAACTGCCATCTCACGTGTAAGTGTTGCTGTCAGTCTCTGCCGAACTCTCACTGTCTTTGAAATCTTCCACATCACGTGTTTGTTTCAGTACTTTGTCACTGTCAGCCTCCACCAAACTCTCACTGCCTTTGAACTCTTCCACATCACATGTTTGTTTCAGTATATTGTGATGCAGCTGAGAATGGGTTTTTTAATTCTTCCTGGCACCCAGCTTCTCTAATCAGTATGCAATTTGTTTTACTAACAGGTACATATATATATATAAACAATTGTAACGGCTTGCCATCCAACATTGTATTTGCAGAAACACTAAACCCCTTCAAAAAACTTCTAGATAAACATTGGAAACAGAATATATGTATGGCACAAGGTTACTGATGAAAACAAGCCAGGTCAATTTACACAGCACTCCTGAAAAGGAATAATGTTGAGCATAATATAAACCAAAACGTGAATTAGCAGGCAAAAGGCTAAAAAGCCTATGAGCCATAATCTGATATGATATCTGTATCTCACATCAGATTTTTGGTGTTTTGGATGTGTTTATATATATTCATAATCAACTAATTGTGATTGAAGGTTCATCTGTTATGCAACTGTGTGTGTGTGTGTTTGTGTGTTTGTGTGTGTGTGTGTGTGTGTGTGTTTGTGTGTGTGTGTGTGTGTGTGTGTGTGTGTGTGTGTGTGTGTGTTGCAACAGCTGATCGGTGGTCCAGCAACAACAAGATACGATTATTGGACTATCACCGCATCACACACGAGTTGCGTCTCCCACATCCTGTAGGGGGCAAAACGGCCCACCCTGTCACCACACTGCGTGAGTCCAACTGCTGCATGCATAAGTCCTGCCAGGCTGAAAAACGGCCCTTAATGCTGGGCACTGTCTAGGGGGTGTTTAATACTGCCCTTAACTTTTAAGGCTGGATACTGTCTAGGGGCGTATTTAATACTGCCTTTAACCTTTAAGGCTGGACACTGTCTAGGGGTGTATTTAATATTGTTCTTAACTGTCATAGTTGGACACTGTCTAGGGGCATATTTAATACTGCCCTTAACTTTTAAGGCTGTACACTGTCTAGGGGTGTATTTAATACTGCCTTTAATCTTTAAGGCTGGACACTGTCTAGGGGCGTATTTAATACTGCCTTTAACCTTTAAGGTTGGACACTGTCTAGGGGTGTATTTAATACTGCCTTTAACCTTTAAGGCTGGACACCGTCTAGGGGCGTATTTAATACTGCCCTTGATGTTTAAGGCTGGACACTGTCTAGGGGTGTATTTAATACTGCCTTTAACCTTTAAGGCTGGACACTGTCATGGGGCGTATTTAATACTGCCCTTAACTTTTAATGCTGGACACTGTCTAGCGATGTATTTAATACTGCCCTTGACTTTTAAGGCTGGGCACTGTCTAGGGGTGCATTTAATACTGCCTTTAACCTTTAAGGCTGGACACTGTCTAGGGGTGTATTTAATACTGTGTTTAACCTTTAAGGCTGGACACTGTCTAGGGATGTATTTAATACTGCCCTTGACTTTTAGGGCTGGACACTGTCCAGGGGTGTATTTAATATTGTCCTTAACTGTCATGGTTGGACACTGTCTAGGGGCATATTTAATACTGCCCTTAACCTTTAAGGCTGGACACTGTCTAGGGGTGTATTTAATACTGTCCTGAACTTCTAAGGCTGGACACTGTCTAGGTATGTATTTAATACTGCCTTTAACCTTTAAGGCTGGACACTAGGGGTGTATTTAATACTGCCCATAACTTTGAAGGCTGGACAGTCTAGGGGTGTATGAATGCTGCCCTTAACTTTGAAGGCTGGACATTGTCTAAGGAGGTATTGAATACTGCTCTCACCCTCCAGACTTGAATTTCTTCAGAACTATTTGACAGCTCAGTGCACATTGAACTAGTAATAACTGTAAGCATTATGGTTGAATTTTGTGTGTGGATTTAAACAAAATAACTGCACTGAGCTGACCTGTTGTTTTCAGGAGACATGTATGGTTCACAACTTGGGTACGGATCATTTAACATTCTGTGAATTGTGTGATGTTTCAGCGGATGTGACAGCCAGGTTTGACAGTGTATTCTGGTGTGGGGACTTGAACTTCCGGCTAGAGCGCCGCCGCAATGCAGTGGAGGGCAAGGTGACCCAAATGCAGGATGCAGCCAGCATACCCCACTTTGAGGAGCTGTTGGGGGCTGATCAGCTCTCCAAGTACATCACAGAGGGTCAGTGCTTTCCCCTGGCTATGCCTCATTGCCCCTCAGTAAGACAAGTACACCACAGAGGGTCAGTGCTTTCCCCTGGCTATGCCTCATTGCCCCTCAGTAAGACAAGTACACCACAGAGGGTCAGTGCTTTCCCCTGGCTATGCCTCATTGCCCCTCAGTAAGACAAGTACACCACAGAGGGTCAGTGCTTTCCCCTGGATATGCCTCATTGCCCCTCAGTAAGACAAGTACACCACAGAGGGTCAGTGCTTTCCCCTGGCTATGCCTCATTGTTGTACAAGCTTACAGTGGGACTGTTGAGCAGGGTGCTGACAGCATCAGACTTCCAGGGGTGACTTTGGGAAACAGCTGCATGGAGATAAGGAGTGCACCTTCAGTGGTGTAACCAGTTCCAGCAGAGAAAGGGTGCTGGAAAGTGAGTCTTGGAGTGAGCACTGATCATGCCCTGTTGAGGGAAAGGAGAAGCGTTAAATCAGTTTAAGTCTTGATTTTATTTTGAAGAGATATTAATTTCTTGTGGTGCTGTCTTTTGGTCAGAACTTCATTTTTAAGCCTCAGGTTAATTAATTTGTTGTAGATAATTCTTATCACTGCATTTATTAGGACACTAACTTTCAAGAGGGGGTCATATGGAAGTGGCAATTTTATGTGATATGCACAGCTTGATGCCAGTGGGATTTTTCATGTTTTTATCTATGAATGACTTTGAATGACCAGGATGTTTATTTGCTGTTGTTGTAATTTAATGTTTTATGATTGGAGTGAGTATGTGATGAGTGTACTTGGCCCTACAAAACATTCCTCGTGCAATCAGTGTATTGACACTTAGCAATAAAGTTATATTGCATTGTATTGTGTTTGGGAAGACTGGTTACTTTCATTCCAGGCAAGATATTTGAAGGCTTCCAGGAGGGGAGAATCAACTTTCCGCCCACTTTCAAGTTTGATGTCGGCACGGATAAGTACGACTCCTCTACCAAAATGAGAATTCCTTCATACACAGTGAGTGCCCCATTGACTGACTGCATTTCAAGAGTGAACTGGGATATAAATAGCGCAAAGGAGTAATCAAAAGTCTTCTTTTTTGTTGTTTATTTCAAACCATTGAGAGTTTGAACACCTGGTTATTTGTTCCAATTTATTTTAAGTATCCTCTTGAGCACAGAAAGCTATGGATCAGAAATGGCACACAGAGTGAATTTTAGCACCTCCTTCTGCCATGATTAACGTGTTGCCAAAAATATGACTAATATTTTTGATTTCAAACCATTGAGAGTTTGAACACCTGGTTGTTTGTTCCAATTTATTCCAAGTATCCTCTTGAGTGCAGAAAGCTATGGATCAGAAATGGCACACAGACTGAATCTTAGCACCTCCTTCTGCCATGATTAACATGTTGGCAAAAATATGACTGATATCGGTGATGGACCAGTCAGCACATGCACCTGCAGGCAACCCTCTGATGGAAAACGATATCATGGTTATCTATGACAGAATACCGTATGCTGCACAGAAACAAGACTGGTGCAGTGGGGGGAGACAAAGAGAAGGGGGGGGAAAGGCACACTGATTTTCAGTTACCACCATTTGTGGCCTTATTTGCTACAGACATTTAACATAGTTCGACCATGGCATCATTCTGTCATTTCATCATTATGATGTGTTTTGCCTAACACTGCAGACATCCACAGCTGTTATTTCCCTGACACATGTCTGTATGTTTTTGGATTAGCTCTGCCCCACCCCTCTTTGCTGGGAAGCATGACCCAAGCATGGGGAAGCATGGGGGGCGGGATAGCTCAGTGGTTAGAGCACCGGACTCGTGACTGAAAGGTCATGGGTTCAAATCCCTGCAGGAGTAGTGGGCGAATTTTCTTCTCCTGGGTCAACTTTCTGTGCTGACTCTTATTTCGGTGTCCGTTCCACCCCTGTGTTACTGAGTAGCACGTAAAAGATCCAGGTCATTCTGCCAAAAGTGCAGGTGGCAGGTTACAGCTATACACACATACACCTTACGTATGTGGCTTTGCATGAAGTGACATGGTGCATGGTTGTATGGTGTACACAGAATTTGTGCTGAGATGGCAGCAGTTTCATGTGGCACCAGCCATGCCAGTGCTGTAAGTACACCACTTTGGTGGATATTCAAAAATGCGCTATAAAAAGCTAGTCAGTCATATAGAATCACATGCGAGTGCAGTGAGTCTGGTCAAGAGCGGAGAACAGCGCTGTATAAAAGCAATCATCATCATGACCCAAGGGGAACCTCTCAAAAATTGTGCCTTTTAAGCTTTCCCATGGCAGCAAGAGAAACTGGTTGTATGTTCATTGTGATAAAAAATCTCATTGCAGTCTGCTGAAAGTCTCTGGTTTGGCATTCAAGATGTTTAACAAACAAAACAAAACTAAGCTGAAAATATTAAAAAAGAGAAAAAATTAAAATGAACTTCAAAACAAACCCTATGGTTTATGTTTGGTGATCTGTTTTTGGTGTTTGTGTGTGTGTGTGTGTGTGTGCATGTGTGTGTGTGTGTGTGTGTGTGTGTGTGTGTGTGTGTGTGTGTGTGTGTGTGTGTGTGTGTGTTCCTTCCTGTATGTTTTTGGGTTTTTTGTATGCTTTTGAAAAAAAAAAATGTCAGCTATCATTGTTGTTATTCTGATTGACAAAAAGCATTGCTAAAACCTTCTACATGCATGTTTTTCTGATGCTTCTGACTGATTGACTGTCATCAGTTTTCTCTCTGAGAAGTTGTGCGTGATGGCTCCATGTTCTCATTCAGGATCGGGTGTTGTTCCGGACAAGGAAGAAGAACCAAATCACATGCCTCCACTACGATGCTGTCATGAGCATCAAGGTCTCGGACCACCGTGCTGTCTATGCCTTCTTTGAGGTCATGCTGCGGCCTGGCAGAGACAAGTTAGTTGTGTTTGCGTTCACTTTGACGCTGTTGTTCCCACTTCCTCTAATTCCTTGTAGCTACTCTAACCCCATCCCAGGCATTGGATGCTGTACTTGATTTAGTGTTGATTTTGCCACTGACATCTTCACCGGCTGACTGATGATTTAGTGTTGATTTTGCTGCTGACATCTTCACTGGCTGACAGATGAGTTAGTGGGGCTGGGAGGTGGCGAGACTGGGAGAGAGAGGGGGAAGCTAGGGGTTGCGAGATTGTGTGCGTGTGTGTGCGTGCGTGTGTGCGTGTGTGTGTGTGTGTGTGCGTGCGTGTGTGTGTGCGTGTGCGTGTGTGTGTGCGTGTGTGTGTGCGTGTGTGTGTGTGTGCGTGTGTGTGGATCCAGGTGAAGGGGAGGGATAGAGTGAGACATGTAACGCATTATTAAATCAGCTTGTGTATTGTTGTAATGCTTTTTGTATAGCACTTTGAGCCTCACACACGTATGGTTACAGAAGGATTCGCTGCATTAGAAATGCACTTATTATTATTATTATCTAATGTCAAGATATGCAGTGTGGCAGACCTTGCTCCCTGGTCTCCTGTAGACAGGCTGCTGTCAGAGATGTGTCTCCTGTACACAGGCTGCTGTCAGAGATGTGTCTCCTGTAGACAGGCTGCTGTCAGAGATGTGTCTCCTGTAGACAGGCTGCTGTCAGGGATGTGTCTCCTGTAGACAGGCTGCTGTCAGGGATGTGTCTCGCGTAGACAGGCTGCTGTCAGGGATGTGTCTCGCGTAGACAGGCTGCTGTCAGGGATGTGTCTCGCGTAGACAGGCTGCTGTCAGGGATGTGTCTCCTGTAGACAGGCTGCTGTCAGGGATGTGTCTCCTGTAGACAGGCTGCTGTCAGGGATGTGTCTCCTGTAGACAGGCTGCTGTCAGGGATGTGTCTCCTGTAGACAGGCTGCTGTCAGAGATGTGTCTCCTGTAGACAGGCTGCTGTCAGAGATGTGTCTCCTGTAGACAGGCTGCTGTCAGAGATGTGTCTCCTGTAGACAGGCTGCTGTCAGGGATGTGTCTCCTGTAGACAGGCTGCTGTCAGGGATGTGTCTCCTGTAGACAGGCTGCTGTCAGGGATGTGTCTCCTGTAGACAGGCTGCTGTCAGGGATGTGTCTCCTGTAGACAGGCTGCTGTCAGAGATGTGTCTCCTGTAGACAGGCTGCTGTCAGAGATGTGTCTCCTGTAGACAGGCTGCTGTCAGAGATGTGTCTCCTGTACACAGGCTGCTGTCAGAGATGTGTCTCCTGTAGACAGGCTGCTGTCAGAGATGTGTCTCCTGTAGACAGGCTGCTGTCAGAGATGTGTCTCCTGTAGACAGGCTGCTGTCAGAGATGTGTCTCCTGTAGACAGGCTGCTGTCAGAGATGTGTCTCCTGTAGACAGGCTGCTGTCAGAGATGTGTCTCCTGTAGACAGGCTGCTGTCAGAGATGTGTCTCCTGTAGACAGGCTGCTGTCAGAGATGTGTCTCCTGTAGACAGGCTGCTGTCAGGGATGTGTCTCCTGTAGACAGGCTGCTGTCAGAGATGTGTCTCCTGTAGACAGGCTGCTGTCAGAGATGTGTCTCCTGTAGACAGGCTGCTGTCAGAGATGTGTCTCCTGTAGACAGGCTGCTGTCAGAGATGTGTCTCCTGTAGACAGGCTGCTGTCAGAGATGTGTCTCCTGTAGACAGGCTGCTGTCAGAGATGTGTCTCCTGTAGACAGGCTGCTGTCAGAGATGTGTCTCCTGTAGACAGGCTGCTGTCAGAGATGTGTCTCCTGTAGACAGGCTGCTGTCAGAGATGTGTCTCCTGTAGACAGGCTGCTGTCAGAGATGTGTCTCCTGTAGACAGGCTGCTGTCAGAGATGTGTCTCCTGTAGACAGGCTGCTGTCAGAGATGTGTCTCCTGTAGACAGGCTGCTGTCAGAGATGTGTCTCCTGTAGACAGGCTGCTGTCAGAGATGTGTCTCCTGTAGACAGGCTGCTGTCAGAGATGTGTCTCCTGTAGACAGGCTGCTGTCAGAGATGTGTCTCCTGTAGACAGGCTGCTGTCAGAGATGTGTCTCCTGTAGACAGGCTGCTGTCAGAGATGTGTCTCCTGTAGACAGGCTGCTGTCAGAGATGTGTCTCCTGTAGACAGGCTGCTGTCAGAGATGTGTCTCCTGTAGACAGGCTGCTGTCAGAGATGTGTCTCCTGTAGACAGGCTGCTGTCAGAGATGTGTCTCCTGTAGACAGGCTGCTGTCAGAGATGTGTCTCCTGTAGACAGGCTGCTGTCAGAGATGTGTCTCCTGTACACAGGCTGCTGTCAGAGATGTGTCTCCTGTAGACAGGCTGCTGTCAGAGATGTGTCTCCTGTACACAGGCTGCTGTCAGAGATGATGCCCGAATTACAAGCAGAAGGGGCAAAGCAAACACAAGTCTGATACAGATACAGACTGGAATGTTACAGCTTCTCCTTTTGTTTCACAGTGTAGGGGATGCTGTTTTATCTTCTTGTTTAAGTGCATATGAATGTATGAATTGTTAGTTTTTTTGTCTTACACATGGAGAATGTTGCCGTTTTGTCATCTCCTGCTGGTTTATTTCTAAATGAGGAAATTGCTTTGTCTTCTTGTTTTAGTATTCTCCAGTGATGACTGACAAATGTTATGGTTTTATTTATTTCAGTATACAGTTGTGTGCGGGGCAGTTTGATCGTGATGTCTACCTGGAAGGTAATGTTCTTAAATTGATAAAGAAAAAGAAAAAAGGTGGGAGATAAAATGGGAGCAAATGTGCTGTTTTGTTGGGTGAACAGTTTTTTTAAAGTCAGCTTTTGTGTGGGGAAGCTGGGGGGCATTTAATCAGGATGGACAATTGTTTTAGAACTTATAGCACAACAAAAGTAACTGTGATTTTCCACTGTTCCACATTTAAACAAAATTAATTGAGCTTGAATTCTGAGAGTACAGAGACTTATGAAAAGCTGTTTGGTGACTAGATCTAGGTCCAACATAGGCTGTGTAGATCCAGGTACAACTGGGGCTGTGTAGATCCAGGTCAAACAGGGTCTGTGTAGACCAGGTCCAACTGGGGCTGTGTAGATCCAGGTCAAACAGGGTCTGTGTAGATCCAGGTCCAACGGAAGCTGTGTAGATCCAGGTACCACAGTGTCTGTGTAGATCCAGGTACCACAGTGTCTGTGTAGATCCAGGTACCACAGTGCCTGTGTAGATCCAGGTCCAACTGAAGCTGTGTAGATCCAGGTCAACGGAGGCTGTGTAGATCCAGGTCCAATGGGGGCTGGGTAGATCCAGGTCAACATGTCTGTGTAGATCCAGGTCCAATGAGGACTGTGTAGATCCAGGTCCAACAGGGTCTGTGTAGATCCAGGTCCAACAGGGTCTGTGTAGATCCAGGTTCAAGCTGTTGACTGTAGCTCCAGGTTCAAGCTGTTGACTGTAGCTCCAGGTCCAAGCTGTTGACTGTAGCTCCAGGCGAGCTGTTGACTGTAGCTCCAGGTCCAAGCTGTTGACTGTAGCTCCAGGTCCAAGCAGTTGACTTTAGCTCCAGATCCAAGCTGTTGACTGTAGATCCAGGTCCAAGCTGTTGACTTTAGCTCCAGGTTCAAGCTGTTGACTGTAGATCCCAGGGCCAAGCTGTTGACTTTAGCTCCAGGTTTAAGCTGTTGACTGTAGCTCCAGGGCCCAGCTGTTGACTTTAGCTCCAGGTTCAAGCTGTTGACTGTAGCTCCAGGGCCCAGCTGTTGACTTTAGCTCCAGGTTCAATCTGTTGACTGTAGCTCCAGGGCCCAGCTGTTGACTTTAGCTCCAGGTTCAATCTGTTGACTGTAGCTCCAGGGCCCAGCTGTTGACTTTAGCTCCAGGTTCAAGCAGCCCCTTTGTCCTGACCCATACTACAGTTTCTTTGTTTCTTACTCTTTCAATTTTCCTTTTTGTTTATAGCTTGATTGTATTATTTTTATTTTCAGCCAATAAACGGAGGGCCCAGTCACAGCTGACCAAGGGATACAAGAACAGCAGTGTCTGTGTGGTCCAATGACAGTGACTGCCATGTCATGACATCATATTATTCAACTCGCCAACGTCATGACATCATCTTACAGTGAACTTGTTGGCCTGTATAATACCAAAGGCAGTGTGACATCATCTGGTGTCAGGGACAGTGGTGTTACCTGGTTTGTTTAAGCACAGTGGTGTCATCTGTTGTCAAGTCATGTAACATCTGGTGTCAAGCACAGTGGTGTCACCTGTTGTCATGTGACATCTGATATCAAGCACAGTGCTGTTGCCTGTTGTCAAGCAGTGTGACATCATCTGGTGTCAGGCAGTGTGACATCATCTGGTGTCAAGTATAGTGGTGTCACCTGGTGTCAAGCAGTGCGGCATTGACAGTGGCGTCACCTGTTGTCGAGCAGTGTGATATCATCTGGTGTCAATCACAGTGACATCATCTGATGTCAGAACTTATCTATGGGTTTGTATGGCACATGACCAGTTGACATAACCAACAATGACTTCTGCAAAAATTGTCTCACTGTCATGTGTGGCAATGTTCTAGAATGTTTGAATGCAATCTGTTTCTCCGGTGAAAAATAAATGTCATGCCAGGTGAGGCCTTGTGACACAGTTTCTCTCAGCATCAGCTGCATTGGTGCATGTGGGGGACTGGAATCCCAAATTCCTGAAAAATTTATTGAATTCCAGACTGCAAGACCCAAAGAGAGAAAAAAATTGGGTATGTAACACATTTAAGGCAGTTATTAATATTGTATATAGCTTTGGCATCTTGATGAAGATATCTTTGGTCCTTCATATGAAAACAGGGGGCTATCTGTGCCCAAGTCTGGGTGTTTGCTGCATAATTGCATCCCTTGTTTCTAGGGGGGCAACTGGGTAGTAAGGAAGTAACTAAACATGGTGCTTAACATCCACAGAAACCGTAAGGCTTATTAGGCATGGGGAGAAGGGGGTGGGAGGGGGTATGGAGGTGGGTGGAGAGGTAGATTCTATACCTATCGCTACACTGTCACTACCAGAATGACTCCTGCATTAAGATGGGCAGCGATGAGAGCCATTTTAGTGTTTATAATTGTGAGGGACAAAGTCACAAGATGGTGTCCACAGACCACAACTTTTGAAGAGAAAGGAGAGCTGAAGCGGGTTTGAACCGAGGTCCCTCTGCTTACCAGCCTAATGCCTTACCACTGGGCCAAACCTGGTCACACTGGGCAGCAAAGACATGTCCTTCTGTCCTCAGTGGCGGCAGTTGCTTCTCCCATTGTCCATGGGTCAGCACACCTCACAGCGAACAATGGTGGACCACCTGGTCACAGCTGTTAAGCTGACTAGTCAGTCAGAGGTCAGCTTCGGCCAGATTGCCAAGACTTTGCATAACACAGCTTGCAAAGCACTTCAGTGTAGGCAATCTTGGCAATGCTGTCAAATCTGTTTTGCCAAGCGACTCTGTAGTATATTAAAAATGGGCTTCACTAGCTAGAGTGGGAAAAGTTATCTTAAAAATGGGCCACCTTTTGAACATTTGGGAAAGGCTGGGAAATTTCTTTGGGACCTTGTGGGTTCAGCATCCCCCATGCATTTGACATTGGCTGTTCCTTTGCTGGACATTGACATTGGCTGTGCCTTTTCTGGACATTGACACTGGCTGTGCCTTTGCTGGACATTGACATTGGCTGTACCTATGTCTGACAATGCCTGGCCGTGTTTTGACATTGGCTGTGCCTTTGCTGGACATTGACATTGGCTGTGCCATTGCTGGACATCGCCTGGCCATGTCAGGCCATTTTGTGAGAACAGGCACTGATGCTGAGACCTGGGCGATCAGAACATGTTGCCGTGATGCACACCAGTGACGCAAAACTGAGGGGAGTGCAGTAAGTGTGAAGAAGTGTGTTCGGCAAGCATGACGGCAGTGGCTGTGAGGGGTATACATGAGCCCTGCCATGTTTCAACTCACTCAAGCTGCACACTTTCCTGGACCTTCTTTGTACACTGAACAATTGTATGCAGGGAGACTATTCAAAAAGAAACCAAACTGAACACACAAGTTGGCATGAAATCATAGAAAGGAACAGTTATTCCTTTGCAGGGCAGGCTATCAAGAAGAATGCACCCAGAGTGGCCTGCTCTTCAAGTAACACTTTAGGAAGGTTTTTTTCTTTTTTCTCTCTTTCTTTTCCAACTGTTGCTAGCTTGGAACCAGATGTGCCATGAGACCTTCGGATAAGATGTAGCGCATGCACGATCTTGTTCATGAAAGGGCTTCCAGATGCTGTGCTGCACTTCTGTGTGTTGTTCTGTCAATATTGATACCAACGAAGTAGTTTGAGTTCCCAAAGGCACAGCCATGTTGTTAGCTCTTAACTATAGAAGAGCAGAAAAAGGGTGGCTCCCTGACGTATTTAAGACTTCAACCAGATGCTGTCCTTGTTCACGATGTCACTGGTACAGACTGCTGGCACAAAATGGCAGAATCATGTTGTTTATTCACTTTCATATGTCAGTCTTTAACAAACAGGGCCAGATATTTTTTGATTTTTTTTGGTTTTTATTCAGTTCCTATCAAGAGGCTGTGTGATGTTCCTTCCTCTAAATAATCTAATACAGGTGTAAAGGTTTGACAGTCTGGGTAAAGAGTTTAGTGCGTTGCCCTGGTAATGGCCACGTTGTGGAGACCACCGCCAGTGCCAGCCATTGGATACTGCCATTCTGGTTGAGGCTGACCACGGAGCTGCTTCGCCAACAACTGCCTGACCACTGCTGTAGAGATGTGATTAGTGTACAACAGTTGCTTTCTTCCACCACAGAGTGAACGAGGATGCCAGCTCTGTATGTCAAGTTTCAGCTTGTGTAAGTAACTGCCTAGCTGTGCAACCTGCATGTACAGACACTTGTCCTGCATGGTTGTGCACGTGCAGACACTTGTCCTGCATGGTTGTGCACGTGCAGACACTTGTCCTGCATGGTTGTGCACGTGCAGACACTTGTCCTGCATGGCTGTGCACATGCAGATACTTGTCCTGCATGGTTGTGCACGTGCAGACACTTGTCCTGCATGGTTGTGCACGTGCAGACACTTGTCCTGCATGGTTGTGCACGTGCAGACACGTCCTGCATGGTTGTGCACGTGCAGACACTTGTCCTGCATGGTTGTGCACGTGCAGACACTTGTCCTGCATGGTTGTGCACGTGCAGACACTTGTCCTGCATGGTTGTGCACGTGCAGACACTTGTCCTGCAAGGTGGTGCAGCAAATGATAACAGACAGTTGACCTGCGGCCACCTCTGACTGGCAGATTGTCTTTGGCCAGTTGGTGCCTGTCTACACACACATCCATAGACAGACATGCCAGGGTGGAGGAGTGGAGGAGGGAGGTGAATCACACACTCTTCTACATGGTCGTGGAGAAGGAAGGAGCTGACGTCAAATGTCATGATGTAAACAGACTGAGAAGAAGGAAAATAAGTAAGTGTATCAGGGCGATCAGAAGAAAGGAGCGGACATCAAATGACACGATGTAAAAAGGCGGGGTGATGAGAAGAAGGACTGACTGGAGAGTTATAAGCATCAACTGACATGATGCCAATGGCACCACACCCATGTTGTGTTTACTCTGCTGATCTAAGTGGGCGGAGCCTTCCAGCGAGGAGCGAGAGGACAGTAGTACCAAGAGACTATCTTAACTGTGGACAGAGCCTTCTGGATAAGAGCTAGAGGTCAGTAGAGACCATAGAAACTGCTGATACATTTGTTGGGTGAACCTAACATGCTTGACAGAAAGTCTTGGGTTCCATGACTGTTGGAAGAGAAGATTTAAATTCGACGCATCTTCATAAAACCAGTCACTGAATGGGGCAGGGTGAGGTGATGAGGACAAAAACATGCTGTGATATTTTTCCTGTTCTATGTGTAGACCTGTTAATGTTAACATCCACTTACAGTGGTATAAACGTGCAGATTAAAAACAAGATTTTGTTGTCGTTCCTTTTCCTCTGATGATGGTGTTTCATTTATAATGTCTTGAAGTTTCGTTTTTCATGTAAGTTGACAGAGACAGTGCAGGACCCCGTCTGTGGCTGAGGGCCCAGCAGCACTTGTTGACATGAGGCATGTACAGGCCTGCAGAAGGTGAACCATTTGCACTGGCCCTTGGGGCAGGTGTGTATGAAAAGCCACTAGCCTGAACATCTTTCTAGAACATTTCATCGCTGCTTTTCACATTTCACACTTGGCTTCATTTTTGCAGTTTTAGCAAAGTAAAAACAATGGAATTGTATTGCAGACAAGTCTGCTCTGACTTCTTGTTTGATGATCAAAACACTGAGAAGAAGGCAAAAATCATCAAAGAAGGCAAAAGTATGAATCACCTGATGGAGTAGTGGTTTTTGGTGTCAGTTCACCCAGAGGGTTCTCTCTGTCTGGAACAGGCAAGTGTGTTTGTGCACCTCAGCATGTCAGACGGGCTGGTCCAGCTGCAAACTACTGTGTGTGTGATGGTGACTGTGTGGTGGCTGTGGTGAGTGTGTGGTGACACATTGTCAAGCTCAAAATCTGCCTGGGCTTTATCACAACAGTGACACCAGCAAAAACACCAAGGCTACATTAAAACATTGTGAATATATATTATTTATAATTCATGTGTGTGAAAGTGTACATATATGTCTGCATGTTTGTGCAAGGACAGATGTTTGAATGTTTGATTTTACGTGGATGGATAGAGCCATTTTTGTTTGATGTTGCTTTCCCCATCCATAAGCTGTCAGTCAATTTTCAAAACACTGGTTGTAGCTGAATAATGGCCAGGTTTTTATCAGATCAAGTTCAGTGTGCATGGGTGTATTATGCTTGTTACCTGCACACAAACATTAATGTCTACAGTGCTATTTATGACCTAGCCTCATTTTTCAAGGGAGATAAATCAGCAGATCCTACAGGAATGAAAATTTTAATGGTGGAAGATCTCTGATTTTGTACGATGATATAATTGATCATTTCATTTAAGCTTATTCACATCCGTTTTGGAACTTTATTTCAGGAATACAGTGGCATTCAGGTGTGACTTTATATATAAAATTTTTTAATCAAGTTCAAATTTTGTACGATTGTTGTTTACTTAAGATCACTCAGGTTATGGTATTATCGTAATCTTGTGTGACTTTAGTCTGTATCTAGGGCAGATAATCTATTAGTCTGTATTTAGGGTAGATAATCTATACTTTCTGCCTTTGGAAACCCCATAATACTCAGATTTTCAGGGACATTGTTTAAGCAAGGTCTATCAGGCTTTTCATAAGCTTCGACTTCATTTGACCATTACCCAGCCATAGCAGTTACCATTTTGCATAGCTGTCAACCCTTTTGGGAGTGAACCATAGTACAGAGTTGGTGAACCTGTATTTCCCTTATGCAGGATGGGGTCTTTTGTTTTTCGCTGGTGGCAGTGGCATTTTGAATCCCAACTGACACGTGTGGCAATGGAAGGAAGAAGCAATGTTGTGTGAAGGCACATGTGCCACTTCAAATCTCACTTCTGGTGAGATTTCTTAGCCTATTGCACTAGGCCAATCTGTGGCATGTGTTGGCTGCTCGTTCGACAGTTTGTCATTCTTTTTGCTCAGTTGAAAACAACAGCAAAATCTCATGAAAATGATGTTTTCCCGTATCCATTTTCCAATATGGCCATATCCCCCCAAAATAATGAGAAAAAAAGAGTATTTTATACCGGTAAACTGTATGGGTTGACATGACAGGGATGATTTTGACTGCAAGTGATACTGGTGTTTAAGATGGTGTGTAATTGCAGCACACAGGACAAGATCTTAAGTGAAAAGCTATTACTCCAGCATACATTCAGGGGAGACAGTCTTGCCTCAGCAATAAACTGTTAGCTTTTCTTGAACACAGCTGCACCAAAACGTTTTTAAATAACAATATGACTGACTCTTTGCAGACATACTCCTCCATAGTTGTCTGTAATATGTCAGCCCCACATCATCATCATCATCGTTCATACCGTTTTTGTGACCTTTACTTACTGTAGTTATTTATTGACATCACTGAAGACCTTTTTTCTCTTCAGTTTTGTCCTTATTACTTGTTAGTATTACTGTTCTGATGTTGTTTTTGTATTTTGTTCATTTTATTTCAGCTGCACTACAGGTGCACAGTATTTTGTGGCAGCTGCAGAATTTTCTATTAGTTTTGTACCAAACATATATGTACCGAATGGAATAAAGCCTAATCCAGTTCATCCAGTGTAGTTTATTAAGACTGTCTCATGAACAGTTATACCCCCACCCCTGAAATAAGAATTAGCTGTTAGTTTTTGTATCTTTTGATTTTACTACAGCTTTGTAGCTGTTTTTGTATCTTTTGATTTTACTGCAGCTTTGTAGCTGTTAGTTTTTGTATCTTTTAATTTTACTGCAGCTTTGTAGCTATTAGTTTTTGTATCTTTTGATTTTACTGCAGCTTTGTAAAGTATATACATCTCATACAAGCTGTTAGGAAATCCGCTTTGTTGTTGTTGTTAGGAAATCTGTTTTGTTGTTGTTGTTGTTAGGAAATCCGTTTTGTTGTTGTTGTTTTTCTCCAGGTAGTAGGCAAATGATGTAACAGGCAAATAATCGCAGATTATGTTGAAATTGAGATTATAGATGGCGAATTAAACACTTATTTTAGTATTTATGAGTACTTCTTTGAGTTGTGGTTCTGTTGTTTTATGTGTTGGCTGCATTGATTCTCAGGCATGTTCTTCCAATTACTAGAGCACACACACACACACGTCATGCATGGACACACTCAAATACACACTCGTCATTGTGTAGCCCAGTAAAAGACAGGGTGCTTTTTCTACATCTGTTATGCCCACATTTCTGCCCCCCCCCCCCCCCCATATTATTGAATCATATAGTGTGAATGGATGTTGATATTATGTGGTCATGTGAATTTTTAGAAAGGTTTGAAAAAGAAAGAAGATGGTGATTTTTGATGGGGTATTTACAACACAAAATCATCAACATCAAATGTGGATGAAATGCATGCATGTTTAAAAAAAAAAAAAGAAAAAAAAAAAGGCATGCACCAATCTCCCGACACATGGTAAGCCAATAGCACATGAAACAACACAGAGTCGGTGGCGCAGAGCAAGAGCACTCATTTTTAAAAGCCCAAACACTGAACACAAGCAATTCACCACATGCAAGGGAGACTTTTACGTGCCTGGCTTTGTCCTCCCACTTGAATTCTGCACACAATCTACAAGTCCCTTGGATCAGACAGTGCACCACGATCCTTCATGTGTATGCCCAGTCAAAGGGAGACTGTTACGGGCCTGGCTTTGTCCTCCGAGCTGAATTCTGCACACAATCTACAATTCCCTTGGATAAGACAATGCACCATGATCCTACATGTGTATGCACAGTCAAAGCGGTGACGTACACGTGTTAAAGATCCTGCAGGCCATGTCAGAGTTCAGACACACCAAAAGAACCCAGCATGCACTAAAAGTGTCACTTTTCAAAGTGAAGCTGGATATTAAACAGAAGAGCAATGCAAGCTGACGATTCACAGAAGCAATCATATTCAGGTACTAGGTCAATATACCAAGGCTCAATGCATTATATACACACATGAATACAGAATGACACCTTTACAGACTGTTCTGAGCTGCATTCTAACAGTCTGCCACAGGACCATTTTCAGTAACAGAAGCAAACACTCCGATACTACTATTATCACCAACAAAAAAGGAAAAAATTCCGCCCCTTTTAAATTCCTCTTACAGTTACATACTCATTGCTTTTAGCACTGGTCTGATGGTGTGTTTGATGCAAACACCCAGACACTAGCTCAGTCACTCGCATGCAAACTGGCAGCGTGCCAGTGATGCACCTGCCCATTTACAGCAAATCAAAGTCCTCTCAGCACCAAGTCAGTTCTTCACACTGCTGTACACAAGGAATACGTGTGCCAGGTCTGTGTGATGTGCGCAGTCACAAAATAGACACACACAAAAACCGACCTGTACACATGCCAAACAATACAAAAATATTCTCCAAAGCAAACAGAACTGTCTGCCCCATCCACCCAACCAAAAGTTTCTCACAAGTGTGCATGAGCAACTTGTAATATACTGACATAACTCCTAGGAAAACGAAAGTAACCACAAAGTTCTCCACAAAAGTGGTAAACTACATGAATGCACAGAATTTGTTGTCTTCCAACCCACAGTTGTAGAGATTCCACCCCCACCCCCTTCCAGGGGTAAAAGCAAAATGACAACAACAGTCATTGTTACATGTCTTATTTGCTGCCATTAAGTTCCCATTCACCTGAGTTTTGTCTTACTGTTAGTTTAAACCCTTCACTGCCCTAACCTGTCATTTTCCAGACTAAAACCTGCACACATTGGCCCTTAAACTGAAAATGTTCAGGAATCTATCTAACAAGCTTTGTTTTCAATACTGCATTTCGATGTCGGCTCTTCTACATGCTATTGGTACGATGTAAAGAAGAAAGATAATTTCAAACTTCACATTTCACTTGCTGGCATGTAGCATGCATGCACAAACAGCAGTAAAGGGGTTAACTCACAAATAATACCTGAATATCCTAGACAGAGTATGCACACACATATAACATATCAATGCCCAGCTGAACAGTGATAAATGTTCCTATAGCCCTTTGTATCTGGCAAGATGACAGGATATGATCAACCACTAATTTGCTATTTCTCTCTCACAGTCTCTCTCTCACACACACACACACACACTATCTATCTATCTATCTAAGTGTCCAACTGTCCACAAAGACAACCACTAATGAACGCAAACGGAAATTGCACTTTCCAAACATTTTGATTCATCACCAGCTACACTGACCAAATCATTCAAGTCCTGTCCCAATCATGGACATCAGCAACCGCAGGTCACTGTCAAAAAACAAACAAACAACAGTCTGCCTGCCTCCCTCAGGCTGACGAACACTGCAGGCACATGCGTATCTCTCGCGTTGTCACAAGCTGACTGGAGACGTCTTTCTCCATGTTATCATGCAACACATTTCGCTGCAGTGGGAGACAGGCTTTCAGTCACCCCCAGCAGCGTCAACCAGTTAGAACCTTGCAGACTATACTCTCTGCAAACAGCCTTAAGAGTGGCTGCCGCAATAAAGCATGGCAACACAGTGAAAGACTAATGGAATCTGAGAAAAACATTCAAAATAATTACTGGTGCACGTTCATTCACATCAAATCAGGCAAATTAGTTAATTACGTTCACTCTGGAATCAATCTCGAAACGTGAATTCCACCAGTCAGCACTGTAGATGGTGATCAGACTGAAAGCTTGTGCTAAGAACTCAGCTCAGCACCCTCTGTATATATTTCTCACTGTAACTGCACTGGCCTAAAGGCTTCAATCCACATTCAATCATGGTCACACGACTACATGATGTATGATCAGTTGCTATGGGAAACCACTGACTGTAATGTCATCGCTGAAGGTTTCAAACTTGCTCTATTCTCATCTTAATACCACCACCCCCTGCCCCCAACACAGAAACAGCAATTTTAAACATGAAATATAATTTTATAAAGCCCACACCTGTTGAAACAAGACTTCACAAACAATACCCAGGTTTAAGTAGATCAGAGAGCTAGGAGACAGAGAAAAAAGAAAGATTTTTTTTTTTTTTTTTTCACTGTCAGCAGAGAGTGCCTAGCTGCCTGAGGCACCAAAAAGGCTAATGCACAGTACACATCATACAGTTCACATCGCACAGTTCACATCGCAAACAACTGCTTGTCTGGGAAATAATTATGGCCAGACGGCATCATCTGCGACGGCCCCTGTGACCGCTTGGGATGTAAGGTCTACGACGACTGTAGGAGCCCCTGTTGCTCTGTTTGTAGTTGGCGTTGCTGTTGGTCTGCACCTTGTTGACGCAGCTGTAGCGGTTGGTCCCTGGTGGTGCCGCCGGCAACTCTGATAATCCGAAGTCTTTCTTCGTCTCTTCCATGGCTGTCAGTTTGGCTTCAATGGCACGGATTTTACTCTCCGTGCTGTCACAGTGGGAAGAAAGGAAAACACTCTGTAGGTTCTATTCTCTATGATGTAGTGGTAGAACAGAAAACACTCTGGATTTTCTACTCTCTATGATGTAGTGGTAAAACAGAAAACACTCTGTAGGTTCTACTCTCTATGATGTTGTGGTAGAACAGAAAACACTCTGGATTTTCTACTCTCTATGATGTAGTGGTAAAACAGAAAACACTCTGTAGGTTCTACTCTCTATGATGTTGTGGTAGAACAGAAAACACGCTGTAGGTTCTACTCTCTATGATGTGGTGGCAGAACAGAAAACACTCTGTAGGTTCTACTTTCTATGACACAGTGGTAGAACAGAAAACACTCTGTAGGTTCTACTCTATATGACATAGTGGTAGAACAGAAAACACTCTGAAGGTTCTACTCTCTATGACATAGTGGTAGAACAGAAAACACTCTGACCCACCCACCCTTCCCCAAGCTACCTATAATGGTCTGCCAGTTGGCAGTGAGTGTACTAAGGAACAAGAAGGTGCAGTGTGCCTCAACTTCCAGGAATGCCAAGGTAATCATTTGGTCGCGAAGAATGACATGTAGGGTTCATCATGGCTACCTCATCCCTTCCGCCATTTCCAGCCTACCTCAGGTTCAATGCAGTCACAGCCTACCTCATTCTCAGTGCAGCAGTATTCTGAGCATACAGCCTATCTCAGGTTTAGTGCAGTCACAGCCTACCTCAGGTTTACTGCAGCAGTATTCTGAGCATACAGCCTACCTCAGGTTCAAAGCAGTCACACCCACAGCCTACCTCAGGTTCAATGCAGTCAGTACTCTGAGCACACAGCCTACCTCAGATTCAGTGCAGTCAGTATTCTGAGCACACAGCCTACCTCAGATTCAGTGCAGTCAGTATTCTGAGCACACAGCCTACCTCAGGTTCAATGCAGTCAGTATTCTGAGCACATGGCCTACCTCAGGTTCAATGCAGTCAGTATTCTGAGCACACAGCCTACCTCAGGTTCAATGCAGTCAGTATTCTGAGCACACAGCCTACCTCAGGTTCAATGCAGTCAGTATTCTGAGTACACAGCCTACCTCAGGTTCAATGCAGTCAGTATTCTGAGCACACAGCCTACCTCAGGTTCAATGCAGTCACAGCCTACCTCAGGTTCAGCGCAGTCAGCATTCTGAGCATACAGCCACACTTCTACATCACTTCCAAATGGTGTCCAAAATTCACACACACTTACGACTTAGTAAATAATAATGCCATTGACCAAGCTGAGCAAGGAACTGAGACAGGAGACTAAAATCCAAGCACTAGGTGGGGGCTCACAGTCTGGTGGAACAGCAGCTAAACAAACTACAACAGGCACTGAATCTAAATAGAGTCTGAGTAAGACCCCTCCCCCCCCCCCCCCCCCATTGCACACACTCCTTTTACCTTTCTGATCCCCCCACCCCCCACCCCCACACACATTACTTTTACCTTTCTGACCCCCCCCCCTCCACACACACACACACACTCCTTTTACCTTTCTGATCCCCCCCACCCCCACACACATTACTTTTACCTTTCTCACCCCCCCCCCACCCCCCCCCCCACCCCCACACACACACTCCTTTTACCTTTCTGACCCCCCACACTCCTTTTACCTTTCTGACGATGGTTCTGTCTTTTCCAGTCCTTTGTTGGTCAGACCACTGGAGCATGATGCAAGAGGATCCTAGGCCAATCAAAAACACACTGTACTGCATCATGTAATGATATAATAATAATTAAGTATTTATGAAGCACAAAATTTTGTCCATAGAGACTATTATAAGCACACACACACACACACACACACACACACACACACACACACACACACACGCAGGCACTCACACCCACAAGCATACTGACTATATAAAGCTTGATTTACACAACTTAAAACGGGAGCAAACAGAGACTTGAGACGGATGATGATGGCAGCATGGATCGGAAGACATCATATGACAGGAAGGAACCAACCAAAACACACCATACTGCATCATATGACAGGAAGGAACCAACCAAAACACACCATACTGCATCATATGACAGGAAGGAACCAACCAAAACACACCATACTGCATCATATGACAGGAAGGAACCAACCAAAACACACCATACTGCATCATATGACAGGAAGGAACCAACCAAAACACACCATACTGCATCATATGACAGGAAGGAACCAACCAAAACACACCATACTGCATCATATGACAGGAAGGAACCAACCAAAACACACCATACTGCATCATATGACAGGAAGGAACCAACCAAAACACACCATACTGCATCATATGACAGGAAGGAACCAACCAAAACACACCATACTGCATCATATGACAGGAAGGAACCAACCAAAACACACCATACTGCATCATATGACAGGAAGGAACCAACCAAAACACACCATACTGCATCATATGACAGGAAGGAACCAACCAAAACACACCATACTGCATCATATGACAGGAAGGAACCAACCAAAACACACCATACTGCATCATATGACAGGAAGAAACCAACCAAAACACACCATACTGCATCATGTGACAGTAAGGAACCAGTCAAAGCAGTTAGCACCATGCTACATACTGTGACTGCAAGAAATCAACTAAAGCACACCATACTGCATCATGTGACAGAGTGACAGAGACAGACAAACAGACAGAGACAGAGAAAGAAAGAGAAGGGAGGAGGGGGGGAGAAAGAGACAGAGAGAGAGAGACAGGGAAAGAGAGGGGCAGAGAAAGAGAGGGAGAGAAAGAGAGAGCGAGAGACGACGAGAGAGAGAGAAAGAAAGAGAGACAGACAGACAGACACAGAAAGAGACACAGAGCGAGAGAGACAATGACAGAGAGACAGGGACAGAGACTCACTGTCTGATATTTCTCCCGTGCCCAGTGCACAATGAGGCGGCGAGACAGAGCCATCTTGCCGTTCAGGCCACGCACTGCTTTCTCTGCAATCTGAAACCAGCACATTCATCACAACCCAGCAGCATCACATCACTCAGCATCCTGCACCAGGTCACACCACTCAGCATCCTGCACCAGGTCACACCACTCAGCATCCTGCACCAGGTCACACCACTCAGCATCCTGCACCAGGTCACACCACTCAGCATCCTGCACCAGGTCACACCACTCAGCATCCTGCACCAGGTCACACCACTCAGCATCCAGCACCAGGTCACACCACTCAGCATCCTGCACCAGGTCACACCACTCAGCATCCTGCACCAGGTCACACCACTTGGCATCCTGCACCAAGTCACACCAATCATCACACCACTCAGCATCATGCACCAGGTCACACCACTCAGCATCCTGCACCAGGTCACACCACTCAGCATCCTGCACCAGGTCACACCACTCAGCATCCTGCACCAGGTCACACCACTCAGCATCCTGCACCAGGTCACACCACTCAGCATCCAGCACCAGGTCACACCACTCAGCATCACGCACCAAGTCACCCCAGTCATCACACCCCTCAGTGTCATGCACCAAGTCACATCAATCACCACACCATTCAGCATCATTATACTTTTTTTTTAAAGGAACAAGTAGAACATGTAAGGAGGAAAAAATCAGCTGCAGCTTCAGTCAGAGCCACATTTTGCTGTTAGAAAACTAGAACTTCATTAGAGTGAAATACATTTTACACTTCAAAGTTCATTTATTCAGATTAAGAGAAACACGTTAATTTTACAACACATACATCACTGTCCACCTAGGCAGATTTTTCCAACAACCGTCTAATAAACTGGGAAAGCTCAGCAAGCACCAGTATTACTATCAAATGCAGAACTTTACACTGATGCATTTACTATATTTATAACACAAAAGAAAATTGTGTTGTTAAAGTTTCTGAAACAGAGAGCAAAGTTTGAACTCAGCACGACCTAACTTAATGGAAAAAAAACATTACAAGAATTCTTCTTGAACTTTGTGGCATCACTGTAACCATGTTTATATATATATATATATCTATGTAACCATATGTATATAATATAATGGAAATCATACAGAGTATGGATGTGTTCAAGTGTGGGCATCATCATGCAACAGCTGCAAGATTCTGTCTTGACAGCAGCTGATGTTTGTTTTAAAGATTAAGGTTTTATTATAGCCACGACTGGCCACGCAACTTAAAAAGTGACTTCTAACAGCCAGGAGTGTAAACTCAGCTGTTTAAAAAAAAAAAAAAAAATCACTGGCAGTTACACAGAATTGTTTTCTAGTAATGTCTATTTCACTCAGTGAAAATTTATTATACATCATGCACAAAAGTTACAGGCAAAATAACGCATACAGCCAGAAACAGGTGGACAACAGTGCTTTGATGTTATGATACCAACACATTTACACAACAGATTAGGAGAAACCTACAACCTACAGACCCCCCCCCCCCCCCAAAAAAAAAAAGAAGGGCTCTGACGTGCTAGACTACCAATACAGTTACACAACAATACAACCCACAGACTCCCCTCCAATCCAAGACAGCGAGACAAGCATACACACAGTATGTGCAAAGCCGATATATTATTCTGACGGCAGCTTTCACAAAGTCCCGTCACCTAGCAGACTGCCTGACCTCTTTGGACGGGTAGGTGACAAAGCAGTAGCCTTTGGGACGACCTTTCTCTGGCCCGGCAACATGGTACATGAAGTCGAATCGCTCCGGTTTTCCGAACTTCTGTATCAGCTTCAGCAGCACAAACCTGCCCACACAACCCGGCTTCTTAGTTGGTTGCTGGAAATCCAACAATACAAACGCAAGACTCACGGCTTCCACGCCTTCTCTTGCTTTGGACCCCACACTTGGAATTCACTCCCACAAAACCATAGACACTGCTCAACCCTGTCATCTTTTAAGGCCAAACTGAAAACCTTCCTCTTCTCACAGTATTTCCATCCTAACTAATATCAGTACCAAGTTTCTGCTACAGTCACAGTATGTGTGTGTGTGTGTGTGTGTGTGTGTGTGTGTGTGTGTGTGTGTGTGTGTGTGTGTGTGTGTGTGTGTGTGTGTGTAGTATGTTTTTTGTTTTTGTTTTTGTTTTTTTACAATACTTTATGTAAACTGTTTTGGTAGGACTGTGCTCTACATGTGTACAGAATATCATATTTAGGTTGATATGTATCATGTGAGCGCTCAAGGTGTTGATGAGTGCATGATAAATGTACATTATTATTATTAATGTCCTGTCAACAACACAGGACCACCTCTGCCGGAACGAAGGACCAGGAGAGAACCACCAGCTCTGCAGTCACCCAGCCCTGCGGCCCCCACCAAATGTTTGTGTTTCAAATGATGCACAGGTCAAAGTCAGTCACTTCATCAGTCTGTTTCCAATCCAAACTTAGTATCTGACATTTGCAAACACCAAGGCATAAACATAATAAAGAGTGAGTTACTCAGTTCTTGGATTTCAACATCCCCTCAACCACACACTCGCCTCAGGACGAACCACACATTCAAAATTCTTTTACACCTGTTCAGAACCCAAGTCACTAAATCACTCGTTTTTTTTTTTTTTTAATTCTCTGTAAAAACATTAAAAATCAGTCACCTAAGTCCATTAATGCACAACAACTCATGTTTTCATACCTATTTATATTCCACAGGCACTCACCATAGGAACCAGCTTAAATTGCTTGTGACAATAACATGAGCTGGGTGACCTACTTTATTCTGCGGGCATGCAAGGTAAACTCCATCAATGCAGTTAAAAAGTAGGGAGAGGATTTGGAAAAAATGAAGGTGAATGGACCAGGATGGTAAAAATTAACACAAGGACGCAATTGCTGGCATAGTTGTATTCTGACCTGCTCCAGACTTTAAAGGGAGAACATCTGTCAGCTCTCGCTTCTCAACAGAGGGGACCTTAATTCCAGGCAGTGGGTGGAGCATGCAAGGCTATATTCTGACCTACTCCAGACTTTAAAGGGAGAACATTTGTCACCTCTTGCTTCTCAACAGAGGGGACCATAGTTTCTGCATCCACAGTATCCCTCTGCAGGGCATAATTAAGGGGGGGGGGGGGCGAGACAAAAGATTCACCAGTCTAGTTATGCAACTTTTAACTTCAGTGTGTTTACATATACATATATATATGCATGCACAGTCTATTACATTTACATACTCAGTGATTCGAAGGTCAAGATTGCCAATCCACAGCCTTCGTTCACTGATGGAGTTCTCATCTGTCTGATCTGGCACAGGAATGGGAGCGGTGGTTGTCATGGTGTACTCTGTGATTGTCACACTCCCACCTGCACAGGCACAAAACAATGACAGGACAGGTGTCACTCAGCTGTACACTGACACAAAACAATGACAAGGCAGGTGTTATACTCACACCTGCACACAGACACAAAACAATGACAAGGCAGGTGTTATACTCACACCTGCACACAGACACAAAACAATGACAAGGCAGATGTTATACTCACACCTGCACAGACACAAAACAATGACAAGGCAGATGTTATACTCACACCTGCACATAGACATAAAACAATGACAAGGCAGGTGTTACACTCACACCTGCACACACAAACAATGACAAGGTAGGTGTTATACTCACACCTGCACAGACACAAAACAATGACAAGGCAGGTGTTACACTCACACCTGCACAGACACAAAACAATGACAAGGCAGATGTTATACTCACACCTGCACATAGACATAAAACAATAACAAGGCAGGTGTTACACTCACACCCGCACAGACATAAACAATGACAAGGTAGGTGTTATACTCACACCTGTACACACAAAACAATGACAGGGAAGGTGTCATACTCACACCTGCAGAAAGAAAACTGACAGGACCGGTGCCACTCACAGCTGTACACAGCAACAGAACAATGACAGGACAGTGTTATACTGACACCTGCAGAAAGAAGACTTACAGGACAGGTGTCACTCGCAGCTGTACACTGCCACACACAAAAAAAGGGGAAAAAAGACAGAACAAGTGTTGTACTCACACCTGCAGACAGACACAAAACAGTGACAAGGCAGGTGTTTGACTCACACCTGCAGAAAAAAACACCAAAAAACACACACACAGGTAAAGCAGGCAAAGAGACACAGTTTGAACTTAATCAAATACGAACATGACATTTTTCGCACAGCAGGAAATATCACCAAGGTCACTAAAAGCAGTAGCAGGTTAATAACAGGCAAAGGCCAGTAAGCAGTATCATCAAGCAACATTTGATATTCGGCCTCTTTATTGTGTGTGAGAAAACTGCTACCTTATAGTTTCTGACATGCCCAACACTCAAAAGTCAAATAGCCAGCTGACTGGTCCAAAGCTGATGATATTATTACATACATACTCAGACTTTTTCACACAAGTCAAAAATGACAGGTCAAGTTACAAGTATCACATTTTCTGTCTCTCACGCATACATGTAAACACACACACACACACACACACACACACACACACACACACACACACACACACACACACACACACACACACACACACACACACACAAGGATAGAGAGAGAAACAGAAAACACTAAAAGGCAAACACTGACAGGACACTTCAAACCCATACTGCAACACTGTACTGGTTTACTTGCCAATGTTTACACACACACACACACACACATGGATAGACAGAAATAGAAAACACTGGGAGGCAAACACTGAGAGGACACTTCAAACCCATATTGCAATGTTCACTGTACTGGTTTACTTGCCAATGTTTTGCTATGTTTGTGTCATTTTAACTGTGGTCCTTTGAGCGGGACAGTGCAAGGCTGCTTTCCCCAAGGGGAATCTTTCTGCAGGCACCATCACAGTACCAGTGACATCCAACTGTTCAAATCTCTCCCTGGTATGCGTGTTTGTATTGTTGTTTATTGTTCAACTTTCCCTTTTTTTACTGCATCCTTTACAGTCATGTCATTTCCCCCCTTCAATATACGACAGATTCAATGAATCCAGTACACACACACACACACACACACACACACACACACACACACACACACACACACACATGTTCACTTGCATGCACACACACACACACACACACACACACACACACACACACACACACACACACACACACACACACACACACACACACTTTAATTTACACGCGTGCACACCTCATGAATGTGCGCACGCACACACACACACACACACACACACACACACACACACACACACACACACACACACACACACACACACACACACAGAGTTTTGATATTACTGCCAAAGAATTATGAATACTCGTAATAGTTAGCAGACAGTTTATTCAGAAATGTATTCAGCTGGGTGAAGAAAAACCCTAACTGTACACAGAATGCCAGGTGAGGAAGATCAGTTACACTGCTTAAAGTTAAACATAATTTGCTTGCACTAACCAAAAAGCATGTTATACTGTCTACAAATAAGATAACACATGTGTAGTTGTACTGTACTGATCAAGAAGTCATCACATGCAGTATTGTATTTGATACGTTTACAGCGTAGTGGTGCCAGCCTTTTCTTCCTTAATTATGCAAGGATTATGGAGGAAGGCTTAACAAATCATCATCTTCATGTGAAGGTGTGTGTGTGTGTGTGTGTGTGTGTGTGTGTGTGTGTGTGTGTGTGTGTGTGTGTGTGTGTGTGTGTGTGTGTGTGCATGTGCATGTTCATCCCTCCCCCCCCCCCCCCCCAATGTTGATATACAGCCCTTAGCTTAAGCACTCATGATGTGCTACTCCCAAACAACACTGCCAAAGTGGCAATGCCAAACAAGCCTTCATTGTCACATTAAACCTAAACTCAAAAAGTGTCAGCATGCATACAAATTTATAAGACAAAAGTTATACACACTACTTGTACTTGGCCTTTTACTTGACAACATATATATATATATATACTACTATACTATTTCAATTCTTTTACTTGTACTTGACATTTTACTAGACAACATCTATACCATTTAAATTCTTTTTCTTTTACTTGATGTTTTACTTGACAACATATGTACTATTTAAATTATTTTATACTTGATATTTTACTAGACAACATCTATACTATTTAAATTATTTTAGTTTTACTTCTACTTGACATTTTACTAGACAACATATATATACTATTTAAATTATTTTACTTATACTTGACGTTTTACTAGACACCATCTATACTATTTTACTCATATTTGACATTAATTTTACTAGACAACATCTGTACTATTTCCATTCTTTTACTTATACTTCATGTTTTACCAGGAAACATCTATACTATTTAAATGATTTTACTTGATCAAGTTGATGTTTTACTAGACAACATCTATACTATTAAAATTCTTGTACTCATACTTGATGTTTTACTAGACATCTATACTATTAAAATTCTTGTACTTATACTTGATGTTTTACTAGACAACATCTATACTATATAAATTTTATTGCTGTTGTGTCTTTCTTTCAAAAACAGCAAGTCACTGACAGCATTCTAATGAGAAGATTACTTCTTCACAGGAGCAACGGTATAAATTATAATTACTATTAGGATGAATGACAATTTTGTCATATAGTGACAAACTTATGAGGTCTACCAACCTTCAAGTATTTTTTTAATGCAGAGGAGAACAATGCTTCAAAATATTTCCTAAGGTTCACTGTGTACAAATTATACAATCATTGCATTCATGCATGAACATGGAACAGAAACTAGGCATGAACATGGAACAGAAACAGAGTATTTGTTGGTACTGAACCCAAGCCTCACAGCAGTTCATCACAAACATCAATAAGACTTAGAGTTAGAGTATGATGTAATCATAAATTAAGTTGTGGTACATTTAATTAGTAAAGAAACTGGACAGATGGTCAGTTAGTTGGTTACTGGATGGTAACATCCTGTCAGCCGCATGGGGTCACCTCTGAATGCTGAAACACTGTTCTCAGCAAATACACATGGTCTAATTCTTCTTACATGAAACCCTTTCTCAACCAAGTCATAACAATAATAATAAACAGGATTTCTAGAGCACCCATCTACCACACCGGGTGGGAACACAGGGCATTTTACAGTAACACTAACAACACGCACACACACACACTCACGCTCACGCACTCAGCATCCTACAAGGGGATAGGCAGGGCTGTGAAAAAAAGTTTAAAAATAATTATTAAACAGGTGAGTCTTGAGGGTGGCTTTAAAAGAGGAGGCAGAATCAGAGTGGCAGAGTGTTTGAGGAAGTATAATTAGATCTATGTCTAAAGTGTTTAGAACGATCCATGATGCAAGTCTTTTTTACATTAATTCAACATACAAGAAACAGCCTTCTACTCAAATTCCACCTAAGTTTAAACAGCCACAATGATTCATCAAATGTTTCTTCACTGTAACAAGAGTTCATTGTTCAAGTAAAGGAGCATCAGTTAACACATTAGTTAAAGCAATTCACAGTGATATAGGGTGTATGTTGGTTTGGGAAACTAGGGGATGGCTAGGGAAGCAAACAAATAAAAAGATCATAAATAAACATCATTATAGATAGATAGACAGGCAGGTAGGTAAGCAGATAGATAAACAAACCTGTATATATCTTTTAGTAATGACAATGCTTAAAATAATCAAATTTAGAAGAAAAACATGAAGAAGAAGAAGAAAGAAAAAAAAAAAGAAAAAAAATAACATTAATCAAAAAAAACAAACAAACTGATGTACACATTCAGATGCCAGAAACAAATCTGCAATTAATGTACTAAACATAAAAGAAAAAAAGACAGTGTACCACATGTTAATATTAACCCATTCATTGCTTTACAGCAGACGTCCAATTTCCTGGCTGGAAAGTGCTCACACACAGTTGTCAACAGAATATTTTCTGGTCCTATAACAAATCTACTTTCAATACCGTGCATTTTGCTTCAGTTCCTTTCACATGCTAATGTGAAGAAAAGGCTTACGGATTTCAAATTTCATGTTTTACCGGTCATTTTCAAGATGATGACTATGTATTAAATGTTTATGAAGACACTTCCCACTCACAGTCATTAATATTGTAAAATTTGAACTAAGTATTACTATTAGTACTGCTGCTACTGCTACAGTTGATGACTATGTATTAAATGTTTATGAAGACACTTCCCACTCACAGTCATTAATATTGTAAAATTTGAACAAAGTATTACTATTAGTACTGCTGCTACTGCTACAGTTGGAGTCACTTGGTCTTGAGAGCAGTTTATCACAAGCAAGCCCAGAGGAAGTCTATTATTCCTGCAAACCCATTTTGTCAGTACCAGAAGCTGAATGTCATGTCTCTTGAAACCCCAGAGGTCAAAAGTCTCTTGGATCCAGATTTGTGTTGGAGTTAAATGGAAATTATGTGGATACTCTCTTAAGTTGCTTACATTAGAATTTAGATGTAATGTACGTGTATGTAGTACTCACTACTAAGAGTTATTTGGTGAGTATCATATACAGGCCACAGCAGCTGGTGACCCAGTCATCACCAATACCACAGTGAAGCTGATCCAGTTAGTTGGCCTTGATGTGGATGTTCCTGATCTTCACCTTGTCATCAGCTGGAGACCCAGTCATCAGCCAACCCCACAGTGAAGCTGATCCAGAGTTACTTGGCCGTGATGTGAATGTTCCTGACCTTCCCCTCACCATCTGAAGAGACAGGGGCGTGCACCACCAGGATTCCCGACTGGCTCAGCTGCGAGATGATGCTCCTGGGATCCACGTCCTGGGGGATGGTGCACTGACGGAAGTACTCGCGCCGCACTTTCTTCCCCTGGCTGACTTCCTCGTGCTTGGCCTGCACCGTCAGCAGACGCCCATCTGTGCTCACCTCAATCTCGTTGGCGTTGAACTGCCGCAGGTCAAATTCCAGGCGGAATTGGCTCTGCCCATCCCGACTCTTCACCATGGGGTTGTCGATGTGGAAGTTCTCCTTCTTCCTCCAGTTTTCCGCATGGCTATCGGCCCCCCACAGGGGGTCAGGTCTGGGCAGCAAGCCCAGTGGGGCTGGAGGGTTGGAGAGTCTGACAAAGCCTCTCGGCACTTCAAACGGCGGCAGCAAGGGCAGGCCTGTGTCTCGGTAGGGGGCCGACTGGTTCCACAATCGGTTCAGCTCTGCCTCACGATCCAGAACCGACTGGTTCCATGCTCGACTTACTCCTGGATCACGGTAGGAGAGAGACTGATTCCACCAACGGCTCATGTCTGGCGGGTGACGGTAAGAAGGCGACTGGCTCCACAGCTGGTTCATCTCACTGGCAAGACGCTGCATCTCCTGGTCCATCTGCTGCAGCTTGCGTTCAGGGCTGATGGTGTCAGGTGTGGAGTAGTCCCAGCGCACAGTCATGGGCTCCATGGGAAAGGTGCTGCTGGACAGGGGGTGAAGGTCAGATCTGGGGTACATGTCGACATATGTTGGCACCGACCGAGTTTTTGTCTCCTTGACGATATGCTCCTCCGAGGTGAAGTTCTCTCCCGAGCCAGCTGATTCCACACCAGCAGATGCAGATTCCGGAGCAGTATGCGCCGTGGTACTGGTAGTTCCATCTGGCTCAGCACCACCACGGTTCATTCCTGACCAGAGGGACATTTTTAATTTCTCACTGGTGAGTCAAACCTTTTCTTCACCAGACAGTTCTGTGTGGACAAAGAGCTGATGGACACAGCAACGCAGAGTTGTTGAGATGCTTTCTACTGTCTAAATGACAAGGCCGGAGAAGAGAAGATGGAGAACTGAGTGGATAACTGTGTTCAAGCACAGAGTCTGTGAGTCACCCTGTCAGGCAGTTTCTACAGTGTTAACACCAACAGGACAGCAGGTGAACACCTACACTGTGACAGTCTCAGTAACTGAGTGGCAAATGGCTGTGCAGAGAAGGGCTTAAAAATGAAATACTACTGTTACAGCAGGGATGCTGGCTGTTCATTTCATGTTGTGGTCAGACCAGACTGGACAAGCAGCATTCTTCTTCCTGGCTACAAATTAAAACTACTTGCTCTACAGGCTACATTATAAATACACACAGTCCCACTTCTGTCTCTGCTGTCCAGTGACTCCTCCTACCACTGTATTACTTATTAGCTTTTTTTTTTACTATGCTGACAAGGAATATTGTGACTGGCTGTGTGTGTGTGTGTGTGTGTGTGTGTGTGTGTGTGTGTGTGTGTGTGTGTGTATGACTGTGTGTGTGTGTGTGTGTGTGTGTGTGTGTGTGTGTGTGTGTATGACTCTGTGTGTGTGTGTGTGTGTGTGTGTGTGTGTGTGTGTGTGTGTGTGTGTGTGTGTGTGTATGACTCTGTGTGTGTGTGTGTGTGTGTGTGTGTGTGTGTGTGTGTGTGTGTGTGTGTATGACTCTGTGTGTGTGTGTGTGTGTGTGTGTGTGTGTGTGTGTGTGTGTGTGACTCTGTGTGTGTGTGTGTGTGTGTGTGTGTGTGTGTGTGTGTGTGTGTGCATGCATGTGTGTGTGTGTGTTACATATATATATACAGTGTCCATGGGTGTGGATAGTACCATAACCCAGAAGAATGAACTTTAGAATTGTTAATATCAATTATTCATTAAATTGTACGCTATATTTCAGTATATATTTTCTGGTAGAAATTCAATTTAAAATTGGGGTTTACCTCAGAGGAAATCAAAATTGCGATATCAGCTGGCAGGCTTTTGAATCTTGCTGTACAGATGGCAGTTTTGATTTCTACTGGGAGAAATCCTAATTTGGAGCATCCTTGAAATAGATTCCAATTTTTACTGATAAAGTGTAAAATCTGACCAACTGAAATTGGTGCAAGAAAAAAGATAATGAGAGAGAATGCATGTGTATGTCACTATGTGTGTTGGGTAACTGTTATTTTAATATGCATGATAGACATATATATATAATAATATTTTTAATATATAAAATATGGATTATGTGCATCCGAATTTTAATTCCTACTGGTAGGATTAATTTTGATTTGTACCCTCACATAATTGACCAGTATAGTTATGAACATCAAAATGCTGCATGACCTTGACACAGCTGCATGACCTTGACACAGCTGTATGAGGAAATACTGGGCAGAGTGGCTCCCCCTAAAGACCAAAAGAGTGACCTTGTCAGATAGTTAGTTGTCTGCCTCATTGTCTTTAGGTTTAAATTAAAACCCCACTGTGGGAAACTGAAGAAGCAAAAATCCAGATCATCTCTGCCGAAAAACCAGAATTTTCATTATATTTTATACCAAAGGTTCCCTTTTTAAACCTAAACTTTAAAGCCTGGAAATATATAACCTCAATTAAACTTTAAAGCCTGGAAATATACAGCATTATTTTGAACATTTTATGTTTTCAGATCTTAAAGCCTGGAGCAAGTCAGACTTTTAAAATTATTTTTATAGTGCAGCTCAACATGATAAGTACAGCTACCTGCTTCATCTGCTGGCACAGTGGCAGGAATAAAAGCTGCCTTAGTACAATAGTAGGTGTTCATTCTGACATTCATACTCTGTTGATTGTTTTTTTAAGCAGTTTTATTTGTTATTAACACAATAGTAACAGTAACATGGATAGTAAATTTATTAAAATGTATTACCTATTAAGCTTTTGTACAATTTTTTTATATTATTTTTTGAAAGCCAAAAATCATAAACATATTTTTTTTTAAATATATATATATATATATGATTTTTGGCTTTCACCTTCCTATAAGTATAACCTTCAAGGTAGACCGGGCATTAAACACTAAGAACCACAATAATGACAGTATAAGAATCTGCCAGTCTTTATCTAAGCTAAAAACTGCTGGCCTCATGGTGATACTGACACTGACAATCTTCAGTTTCAGGCTCACTGCCTCATGGAATTTTATTAACAAAAATAACATAAATGAGCAATTTCTAAACACTCGTGGTGGTACAGTGGTAGTGGTAGCGCTGTCCAAAAGATGCAGAAGATTGATAGCCAAGTCAGAAGCTAAAAGTAAGAACACTGGTCAGGTAACACTCATGAGTCAGAAGTGGGGGAACCAGATCACAGCCACCTGCCCTGAGTTCAGAGCGATTGCACCAAGTACACTGTTACTGTGTTAGTGTCACAGTGTGACACTGGAAGAGATGACGCCATTCTTCATGCTTCTGCAGCTACATAATCTACTCCCCTCCCAAGCATTCCAGTGACTCAGCGGTGCATACTTTGCACGGCTGCAAGTTCAAAGCAAGTCCTTTACAAACCTTCAAGTCCTTTACTTACTTAGTACTAGTTTTACTTCTACATAAACATTGGAAACTGAATACTTTACACAAATGTAAATTGTAACTGACAAAAATAAGGCATGGCAATACATACAGCACCTTTAACAATCTGAACAATGTTACTGTTATTAGTGTTAACCATAACATGTACACCCAAATCACAAAATAGTCAAAAGACTAAATCAGTAAAACTAAAAAGCCTATGAACAATAAAATTGAGGCAATGTCCACTTTTAGCCCCACTGGTTCATGGTCCTCAAAACAGTATAAGATTAAGAATGTGTGTGTGTGTGCGCACGTGTGTGTGTGTGTGTGTGTGTGTGTGTGTGTGTGTGTGTGTGCACATGCGTGCATGCACATGTGCGCAGCTGTGCAAGTGTGATAAACAGTATTAACAATTATCATCATTGCAATGGCTTATGCTAAAGGATACTTTGGTTCTTTATCAGAATATTATAACTGTCACAGGCTGAACTATCACTCAGTACCACTATCATGACTAGATGCCAGTTGAAATCCCAGGACTCACTGAGTCTTCCAAAGACTGAATGACTCAGTATGTGTGTGTGTGTGTGTGTGTGTGTGTGTGTGTGTGTGTGTGTGTGTGGTGTGTGTGTCTGTGTGCGTGTGCGTGTGTGTGTGTGTGTTATAAATGAAATGACAATAAGAGGCACGAACAGTTAACAACTAACAGAAGGACGCCTGGTCAGGCGACAAATAAAACCAGAGGGCGAGGAGGAGTGGTACCTTAAAAAAATAAAAATAAAAATAAAGTCGGGAAAGGGGGGCAACAGGATTACACAGACAAGGAGAAAATAAACACGCGACATACCAAGAGATGGTCACAACAGGTCAGTCCAGTTTAACTGTCACTGTTAACGGGCGGTCGATCCCCAGCTCAGTCTAACGTTTGTCCCAGGCTGCGACATAGAAATGTTTACTGTCGCCGTCGTTTAGCTGTGACGGGAGTGATCGCAGCAGCACTCGACAAAAACATCATCGTGATTCAGCTCATAAGAGCACGTGCCAGGGGAAAAGTTGTCATTCTGGAAGCCTGAACTGGAAATCAAAGGTAAACAAGGCACAAATAACACGCCTAAGGACCCCCTCGCGAACTTGTTTAGAGCGTGCGTCTTGTTTTCAGAGGATACAGTTTCACTCTCCTTCAGCAAAGGAGAGTTTCAGGGGAGACAACGCATAATCTATTATGGAATTTGTTTTTTTCGCCTCATGTCATAAACAGCTTCATGGATATTTGACGTTTGTGCCATTTTTGAGTTGGGAGTGCACAAAAAGGATAGCAGTAAAAATAAATATAAAAAGCACACACACGCGCGCACGCACACTGACAACGCAGTGAGTCTGTTCGGAAGCACTGTGGAGCGTCATTTTAGAGCTCGCCGCCTCGAGTGAGAAAACTGAATGTTCCGGAAAAGAAGAAGAAAAAAAGCAACAACAGAACAAATAGCAAGAACCCCCACTCCCACCGCCGAAAAAAAAAAAAAAAAAAATCAAAAAAAAATCAAGTGAGGGTGAGGAAAATACTGTATCAAAAGAATCATTCATTAGTGGCCGGCTTTCTTCTCAGAGTCTGAGAAGTCGGAAAGCCGGCCACTAATCAGTCACTGAGCCTGACTGAAAAACACTGAAAATCCCGTTGTCCGAAACATGCAGGGCGGGGAGCAGGAGGGGGGAAGAGACGCCACAAAGAGAAAGAGAGAGAGAGAGAGAGAGAGAGAGAGAGAGAGAGAGAGAGAGAGAGAGAGAGAGAGAGAGAGAGAGAGAGATTTATCAGTTTACTGATGAGGGCCAGTGGATAGAGACTCACATGGCCGTCACTTTGACCAAAGCCCGTCTATTTTAAAATAGATCTGCCTCCGGGGAAGCCTGTGTGTAAGTAAGTAAACATGGTGCTTAACGTCCACAGAAACCATAAGGCTTATTAGGGACGGGGGCGTGTAGTGTCCATGGACATAGGTCCATGTGTGTGTCAGTGACTGAGTCAGCGTACGCTGGTGTGCGTAAGTGCGTGCGTGCGCATGTCAGTGTTTCACTGAGTGTTCGCCATGCCGCGGCAGTGCAAAATTCTCCTGTCATTTAAAAATTCCACAAACGAACTTTATCTTCACTCACTGACTGACTCTACCCCCCACCCCTACTTTTTGAAAGGGATAAAGTTCGTCATTAAGCTAGGTGTTATAACCAGTAGTCATAGTTATAGCCAAGGCAATTAGGCCCGATTCAAGTTCATAGGCCCGTTCTAGTCTGGAACCCTTTTCCCCCTGGTCCCGTGCCTCTTTGTCTCTTCCCTGCTCCCTGCTTACTCTGCACTGGACGTCCTTCCCTCCCTAGGCATTGTTTTTGGTACACACTGAATAAATACCTCAGTGCCGGCCTCACTGTGTGTGATTCTTGTCTAGTAATGGAGTGAGAGGACATAACGGTAGGCTCCCGTTTCCATCTGAAGACACATCTTACAAATTCTCTCTGCAGCAGTCACACTGATGGGAAACTGTCCCATTGCAGGGGTCAGCAACTATGTGTTCAGTTGAACATCGTGTCCAAGTGCTCACTGAATGCACGTCAGTCAGTGAATTAGCGGCGGCACTCCAGCCAACCCATCTCCCATCTTTTTCAAAACTTGCCCTTGAAGCGGTTTGTCGTTGGTGCTTGTCTGGTTGACACTTACGTATGGCCCCTCAGTCAGACCACCATCCACCGCTTCGTCCCATGGCTCTCTTTTGAGAACAGTGTGTGTGTGTGTGTGTGTGTGTGTGTGTGTGTGTGTGTGTGTGTGTGTGTGTGTGTATGTGTGTGTGAATGTACGTGTGTGTGTGAATGTACGTGTGTGTGCGTGCATGAATCTAACCCACTGTGTGTGTGAGAGAGAGAGAGAGAGAGAGAGAGAGAGAGAGAGAGAGAGAGAGAGAGAGAGAGAGAGAGAGAGAGAGAGAGAGAGAGAGAGAGAGAGAGAGAGAGAAAGAGAGAGAGAGAGAGAGAATCTTCAAATGCTTATTGTGTGTGTGTGTGTGAGAGAGAGAGAGAGAGAGAGAGAGAGAGAGAGAGAGAGAGAGAGAGAGAGAGAGAGAGAGAGAGAGAGAGAGAGAGAGAGAGATTCAAATGTTTGAGGTCAGTTACATAACACTCAAACTCAATGCTTCCAGAATATAATGTATATTTTTAGCATAAAAATCCGTCACTGCAATGCATTCTTCAACACACAGTTAGCTCTAACAAGCTGGTAAACACATATATATCAACACATATATATCAACACATATATATCAACACATATATATCAACACATATATATCACCTACTGAGCATTTTGCACTGAGCTCTGTGATCTACATCCATAAACAATTAAGCTTTTGATCTGATCACCATTTGTACATTGTTCAGTCACTGGTGGAATGCTTGATTTGGGTCATATTTCTGCATTCAGATTAAAATAAAGGCTTATATTGGTCTGCCATTTAATTTGTGCATGTGTGTGTGTGTTGTCTGTGTGTATGTGTGCAGCTGTGTGTGTGTGTGTGTGTGTGTGTGTGTGTGTGTGTGTGTGTGTGTGTGTGTGTGTGTGTACATGTGTTATTATAGTGTGCTTTGCACTCTGTGGATGTGACAAAGATGAGTGTTATTATGAATGAGACCACACCAAGGGATACTCCTAGCTTAATACTTAGCCCCCCCCCCCCCCCCATTTTTTTTTTTTTTTTAAATCCTCATGTCCTGACAGCAGCTGGTGTCTCTTGTCATATCAATGAGCATGGGGTGCTACTTTAGTTGATGATTTTCTTTCAAATCTGTCAGTCTTTAACTCTGTTGCCATGCTCAGATCCAAACACACAAAAGGTTAAAAGAATGCTGTTTACTAGGACAAAACACGACATGTGAATTCTGGGGCTAAGCCCATTTTTCAAGCTACAAAACAACACTTAAACAACAGTACAATGGTGAAAAATGAGCTGTAGAATACTAACACTTAAACAACAGTTAAATGGTGAAAAATGGGCTTCAATGGTGAAAAATGAGCTGTAGAATACTAACACTTAAACAATGGTTAAATGGTGAAAAATGGGCTTCAATGGTGAAAAATGGGCTGTAGAATACTTAACATGTAATATAACACATGAACAGATAAATGGTAAAAAATGAGCTGTAGAATACTTATCTGCTTTTGGCTAGTTTTTGTTTTGTTTTGGTGTTGAGTGTTTGCAAGAATCTGTTGCTATTGTGTGAGCTTGTGGGCCAACTGTAGGCAGCCACTCTTCAGACTTTTGGCATCCAATACTGTTTGTGACATTATGATTGGCTGAGGCCACCTGGGTGATTGGCAGCACAGAACTGACCATTATCCCATCATTGCATCCATCAACACCAGCGTAACATCAGACTAACACCATCGCTAGCATACTTTTCTAACATCGCATTCATCAGCATAAGTGTAAAATCACACAAACACCATGACTAAAACATCACTTTTCAATCACTGCATGCGTCAACATCAGCATAAAATCTAACACCATGTCTAATACATTACTTTTATATCATTGCACTCATCAGCATGAGCATAAAATCACATAACACTGTGGCTAATAGTAATTAATACATCCCTTTTCAGTCACTGCATGCGTCAACACCAGCATAAAATCTAACAACATGGCTACTACATCACTTATCTGTCACTGCATTCTCAGCAGGAGTGTAAAATCAAATAACACTATGGCTGATAGTAATGCATCACTTTTAAATCACTGCATGCATCAACACCAACATAAATCACATAACACCATGGCTACTACATCACTTCTCTGTCATTGCATTCATCAGCAGGAGCGTAAAGTCTAACACCATGGCTAACACATCACTACTTTATCACTGCATTCATCATCACAGTATAAGATCAGGCTAACATCCTAGTTGAAAAAAAATAAATCATGATTCTGTTATTGCATTCATCAATACCACCATCACTGCCACATTCCTAGCCTATTACTGCATTCATCAACACCAATGTAAGGTCTGGCTACCAACCTAGCTGAAAAAATCATCCATTAATGCATTTATCAACACTAATACACAACCTGGCTAACACTCTAACAGAAAAATCAGTACTCTATTACTGCATTCATCAACACCACTATATGATCTGGCCAACACCCTAGCTGACACATTCATTAACACCTGCGTAAGATCTAACACTGTGGCTGACACATCACTATCCTATTATGGTATTCATCAAGGCCAACATATTTTATAACCATTTACTACCCTGGCTGACACATCATTCTTCTATCACACATTATTCTATCACTGAATTTGTCAACACCGATACATATGTGAAATCTGACTAACAGCAACACCCTGTATGTCACATCACTATTCCATCACTGCCTTCATCAACATCAGTTTCACATCTGACTAATGCCCTGCATATTTGACCACTGTCTGGTAACAGCAGTGCTTTTATCAACATAAATGTCAGATCTAATGCCATACATATCTGACCACTGTTTTGTTACAGCACTGATTTCATCAACGTAAGTGTCAGTTCCAACTAATGCCATGCATATCTGACCACTGTTTTGTTACAGCACTGATTTCATCAACGTAAGTGTCAGTTCCAACTAATGCCATGCATATCTGACCACTGTTTTGTTACAGCACTGATTTCATCAACGTAAGTGTCAGTTCCAACTAATGCCATACATATCTGACCACTGTTTTGTTACAGCACTGATTTCATCAACGTAAGTGTCAGTTCCAACTAATGCCATACATATCTGACCACTGTTTTGTTACAGCACTGATTTCATCAACGTAAGTGTCAGTTCCAACTAATGCCATGCATATCTGACCACTGTTTTGTTACAGCACTGATTTCATCAACGTAAGTGTCAGTTCCAACTAATGCCATGCATATCTGACCACTGTTTTGTTACAGCACTGATTTCATCAACGTAAGTGTCAGTTCCAACTAATGCCATGCATATCTGACCACTGTTTTGTTACAGCACTGATTTCATCAACGTAAGTGTCAGTTCCAACTAATGCCATGCATATCTGACCACTGTTTTGTTACAGCACTGATTTCATCAACGTAAGTGTCAGTTCCAACTAATGCCATGCATATCTGACCACTGTTTTGTTACAGCACTGATTTCATCAACGTAAGTGTCAGTTCCAACTAATGCCATGCATATCTGACCACTGTTTTGTTACAGCACTGATTTCATCAACGTAAGTGTCAGTTCCAACTAATGCCATGCATATCTGACCACTGTTTTGTTACAGCACTGATTTCATCAACGTAAGTGTCAGTTCCAACTAATGCCATGCATATCTGACCACTGTTTTGTTACAGCACTGATTTCATCAACGTAAGTGTCAGTTCCAACTAATGCCATGCATATCTGACCACTGTTTTGTTACAGCACTGATTTCATCAACGTAAGTGTCAGTTCCAACTAATGCCATGCATATCTGACCACTGTTTTGTTACAGCACTGATTTCATCAACGTAAGTGTCAGTTCCAACTAATGCCATGCATATCTGACCACTGTTTTGTTACAGCACTGATTTCATCAACGTAAGTGTCAGTTCCAACTAATGCCATGCATATCTGACCACTGTTTTGTTACAGCACTGATTTCATCAACGTAAGTGTCAGTTCCAACTAATGCCATGCATATCTGACCACTGTTTTGTTACAGCACTGATTTCATCAACGTAAGTGTCAGTTCCAACTAATGCCATGCATATCTGACCACTGTTTTGTTACAGCACTGATTTCATCAACGTAAGTGTCAGTTCCAACTAATGCCATGCATATCTGACCACTGTTTTGTTACAGCACTGATTTCATCAACGTAAGTGTCAGTTCCAACTAATGCCATGCATATCTGACCACTGTTTTGTTACAGCACTGATTTCATCAACGTAAGTGTCAGTTCCAACTAATGCCATGCATATCTGACCACTGTTTTGTTACAGCACTGATTTCATCAACGTAAGTGTCAGTTCCAACTAATGCCATGCATATCTGACCACTGTTTTGTTACAGCACTGATTTCATCAACGTAAGTGTCAGTTCCAACTAATGCCATGCATATCTGACCACTGTTTTGTTACAGCACTGATTTCATCAACGTAAGTGTCAGTTCCAACTAATGCCATGCATATCTGACCACTGTTTTGTTACAGCACTGATTTCATCAACGTAAGTGTCAGTTCCAACTAATGCCATGCATATCTGACCACTGTTTTGTTACAGCACTGATTTCATCAACGTAAGTGTCAGTTCCAACTAATGCCATGCATATCTGACCACTGTTTTGTTACAGCACTGATTTCATCAACGTAAGTGTCAGTTCCAACTAATGCCATGCATATCTGACCACTGTTTTGTTACAGCACTGATTTCATCAACGTAAGTGTCAGTTCCAACTAATGCCATGCATATCTGACCACTGTTTTGTTACAGCACTGATTTCATCAACGTAAGTGTCAGTTCCAACTAATGCCATGCATATCTGACCACTGTTTTGTTACAGCACTGATTTCATCAACGTAAGTGTCAGTTCCAACTAATGCCATGCATATCTGACCACTGTTTTGTTACAGCACTGATTTCATCAACGTAAGTGTCAGTTCCAACTAATGCCATGCATATCTGACCACTGTTTTGTTACAGCACTGATTTCATCAACGTAAGTGTCAGTTCCAACTAATGCCATGCATATCTGACCACTGTTTTGTTACAGCACTGATTTCATCAACGTAAGTGTCAGTTCCAACTAATGCCATGCATATCTGACCACTGTTTTGTTACAGCACTGATTTCATCAACGTAAGTGTCAGTTCCAACTAATGCCATGCATATCTGACCACTGTTTTGTTACAGCACTGATTTCATCAACGTAAGTGTCAGTTCCAACTAATGCCATGCATATCTGACCACTGTTTTGTTACAGCACTGATTTCATCAACGTAAGTGTCAGTTCCAACTAATGCCATGCATATCTGACCACTGTTTTGTTACAGCACTGATTTCATCAACGTAAGTGTCAGTTCCAACTAATGCCATGCATATCTGACCACTGTTTTGTTACAGCACTGATTTCATCAACGTAAGTGTCAGTTCCAACTAATGCCATGCATATCTGACCACTGTTTTGTTACAGCACTGATTTCATCAACGTAAGTGTCAGTTCCAACTAATGCCATGCATATCTGACCACTGTTTTGTTACAGCACTGATTTCATCAACGTAAGTGTCAGTTCCAACTAATGCCATGCATATCTGACCACTGTTTTGTTACAGCACTGATTTCATCAACGTAAGTGTCAGTTCCAACTAATGCCATGCATATCTGACCACTGTTTTGTTACAGCACTGATTTCATCAACGTAAGTGTCAGTTCCAACTAATGCCATGCATATCTGACCACTGTTTTGTTACAGCACTGATTTCATCAACGTAAGTGTCAGTTCCAACTAATGCCATGCATATCTGACCACTGTTTTGTTACAGCACTGATTTCATCAACGTAAGTGTCAGTTCCAACTAATGCCATGCATATCTGACCACTGTTTTGTTACAGCACTGATTTCATCAACGTAAGTGTCAGTTCCAACTAATGCCATGCATATCTGACCACTGTTTTGTTACAGCACTGATTTCATCAACGTAAGTGTCAGTTCCAACTAATGCCATGCATATCTGACCACTGTTTTGTTACAGCACTGATTTCATCAACGTAAGTGTCAGTTCCAACTAATGCCATGCATATCTGACCACTGTTTTGTTACAGCACTGATTTCATCAACGTAAGTGTCAGTTCCAACTAATGCCATGCATATCTGACCACTGTTTTGTTACAGCACTGATTTCATCAACGTAAGTGTCAGTTCCAACTAATGCCATGCATATCTGACCACTGTTTTGTTACAGCACTGATTTCATCAACGTAAGTGTCAGTTCCAACTAATGCCATGCATATCTGACCACTGTTTTGTTACAGCACTGATTTCATCAACGTAAGTGTCAGTTCCAACTAATGCCATGCATATCTGCCCAGTTTTGCTACAGTACTGCTTTCATCAACATAAGCATCTGTTACAGTACTGCAAACATCAACATCAGTGTGAGATCTCATTAGCGCCTTGCATGGCTGACCAGCATTTTGTTACAGTACTGCAATCGTCAGCATGAGTGTGATAATAATAGCAATAATAATGGAAATTTGTAATGCACCTACCCTACAGCTTAAAGCTCTGAAGCTCAAAGCTCAAAGCTGTGAAACTTGAAGCTGAGAAGCTCAAAGTTTAAAGCTCAAAGCTGTAAAGTTCAAATAAAGCTCAAAGCTGTGAAACTCGAAGCTGAGAAGCTCAAAGTTTAAAGCTCAAAGCTGTAAAGTTCAAATAAAGCTCAAAGCTGTGAAACTCGAAGCTGAGAAGCTCAAAGTTTAAAGCTCAAAGCTGTAAAGTTCAAATAAAGCTCAAAGCTGTGAAACTTGTGAAGCTCCATGGGGTGCAGTAACCAGCACTGGCAGACTGACACATCACTCCTCACCAAGGTGTGCATAACATCAGAGTTACCATGCGGACACATTACCCTTCATCAAGGTGTGCATAACGTCATAGTGACCATGCGGACACATTACCCTTCATCAAGGTGTGCATAACATCAGATGGTCGCAATTTAAATTTGAAAAATTGGTGGTAACATACTAATATTGCCAAGCAAGTGGTAGTCTACCAGTTCAAACTGTAAAACAGGTGGTGATCTGATAATACTCCAAAGCAAGTGGTATTCTATTGGTTCATGTTGTAAAACAAGGGGTAATCTGATAATACTCCAAAGCAAGTGGTACCCTACCAGTTCATATTATAAAACAACTGGTAATCTGCTAATATTGTCAAGCAAGTGGTACTCTGCTAACCAGATTTGTACAAGTAGTAATCCACTAATATTGTACAACAAGAAGTAATCTACTGTCATCAATCTACTACATGAAGTGATCTACTACAATTGGTAGTCTACAGCTCCACTGATACTGTCAAATGAAAAATAATCTCATCACACCGATGCACAAGCATGAGCATTCTGGAAGCACAAAATAAGCTGAAGAGTATATATGGAAAATAAAAAGTACCAAAAGGTAAATCAAACATGTATGCACAGTAATAATAATCTCTATACACAAAGAAATTGAACAAGCAAGAAAGTGTGACTTCACAGGAACGAATACCACACACGTTTATTAACCCAAGATATATTTTTGCCATGCATCTTAAAACGAACTGCATCTTACTTCTAAACACACAGTTTATTCCAAGCAGCTGAGAGGATTGTGTGGAGATTCAAGCAGAGTAGGAAACATATTCCAGCAAGACTCCACTTCCACCATGTTTGTTGCCTCTTGCTTGACCCAGTGTTTGCTTTCACTTCCCGTAACACTTTCTCCCACTACAGCTCCACTTCCACCATGTTTGTTGCCTCTTGCTTGACCCAGTGTTTGCTTTCACTTCCCGTAACACTTTCTCCCACTACAGCTCCACTTCCACCATGTTTGTTGCCTCTTGCTTGACCCAGTGTTTGCTTTCACTTCCCGTAACACTTTCTCCCACTACAGCTCCACTTCCACCATGTTTGTTGCCTGTTGCTTGACCCAGTGTTTGCTTTCACTTCCCGTAACACTTTCTCCCACTACAGCTCCACTTCCACCATGTTTGTTGCCTGTTGCTTGACCCAGTGTTTGCTTTCACTTCCCGTAACACTTTCTCCCACTACAGCTCCACTTCCACCATGTTTGTTGCCTGTTGCTTGACCCAGTGTTTGCTTTCACTTCCCGTAACACTTTCTCCCACTACAGCTCCACTTCCACCATGTTTGTTGCCTGTTGCTTGACCCAGTGTTTGCTTTCACTTCCCGTAACACTTTCTCCCACTACAGCTCCCACATCTGAAACAATCTCTACCAAGACATCAGGTGTTATGCTACTTTCTCTTCCTTCAAAGGCAAATTCAAGACATTTCTCTTCTCAGAATATTTCAGTTAAGCAACAGTGTCCTTCACCCCCATCAGTCTGTACAGTGTGTGTGTGTGTGTGTGTGTGTGTGTGTGTGTGTGTGTGTGTGTGTGTGTGTGTGTGTGTGTGTGTGTGTGTGTGTGTGTGTGTGTGTGTGTGAATCTTTCACACAGATATGCTTGAACTCTTGTTGATGTCAATATTATGTGTTATCTTTTTGTTATCCCGATGTATGTTATGTGTGCTATATTAATTATTATGCTTGTTCAGTGCTTTGAACTGCAGGACAGGCACTTTAGATATTTCAGTTATTATTGTTATTATTAAGTTTGCTACCTCCTCCGTTCCTCCCCCCACAGTACACACACACACACACACACACACACACACACACACACACACACACACACACACACACACACACAATTTACTCAAATACTGACACGTGTGTGCCAGTACGCTGTTTTCATTAAACACATATGCATGCACTTGCAATTCCATGATGCCCCTTGCAAGATGGCTAAATCTGAATACATGTTCTCAGCGTAATAATATTTCCCTTCACCACACAGTTTTTTTTCCACCTATGTGAGGAAGAAAATGTGAATGAGTTAAATTAACAGACACTAATGCACATTATTGAAAGAAGAGGAAGAACAGTGTTTCACGTATCATAAACAACAAGGGCTTTCAGTACCCCCGCATACAATTTTAAAAGGTATTTATGCCCAAAGTAAAATTTAAGTTTTTCACACCCTTTCTAAAAATTGCAAAGGGTTAAACAGTCATCCATTATTTTGCTGCCACTGTATATTATTAATGTCATATTTCTAATGTCTGCTTTTTTGGTTAGTTCACTGCAGTTGTTCCCACAGAAAGAGACACAAACGGCAGGCAGAGAGAGAGACAAACCCAACTGAGCACTAAAGAATTGTATAATACTTTGTCACTGTAACAACTGCATAAATGTTATGGAAATATTATTACTAACTCAGTTCAGTAAATGCACTAAACAATTGCATAACACATGATCATTATCGTGACTTCATAAGCACTATGGAAGTATATTACTGCTAACTCAGTTCAGTAAAGGTATAACACATGATCATTATCATGACTTCATAAGCACTATGGAAGTATATTACTGCTAACTCAGTTCAGTAAAGGTATAACACATGATCATTATCATGACTTCATAAGCACTATGGAAGTATATTACTGCTAACTCAGTTCAGTAAAGGTATAACACATGATCATTATCGTGACTTCATAAGCACTATGGAAGTATATTACTGCTAACTCAGTTCAGTAAAGGTATAACACATGATCATTGTAATGACTTCATAAGCACTATGGAAGTATATTACTGCTAACTCAGTTCAGTAAAGGTATAACACATGATCATTATCGTGACTTCATAAGCACTATGGAAGTATATTACTGCTAACTCAGTTCGGTAAAGGTATAACACATGATCATTATCATGACTTCATAAGCACTATGGAAGTATATTACTGCTAACTCAGTTCAGTAAAGGTATAACACATGATCATTATCGTGACTTCATAAGCACTATGGAAGTATATTACTGCTAACTCAGTTCGGTAAAGGTATAACACATGATCATTATCATGACTTCATAAGCACTATGGAAGTATATTACTGCTAACTCAGTTCAGTAAAGGTATAACACATGATCATTGTAATGACTTCATAAGCACTATGGAAGTATATTACTGCTAACTCAGTTCAGTAAAGGTATAACAGATGATCATTATCGTGACTTCATAAGCACTATGGAAGTATATTACTGCTAACTCAGTTCAGTAAAGGTATAACACATGATCATTATCGTGACTTCATAAGCACTATGGAAGTATATTACTGCTAACTCAGTTCAGTAAAGGTATAACACATGATCATTATCGTGACTTCATAAGCACCATGGAAGCATTGTAGCTCAGTTCTGTAAACGTACCAAACAACTGCATAACACTTATTGATTACGACTCCAAAAGAATCATGTAAGCATCACTGCTATGGAATGACTACAAACACTTTAACAGTCAGTGTTCACAACAGATATCACATTCCATAATTACAGTCACATGGCAGCATCAGTCCTTTTAAGTTGGTTACTGATTGGAGTTTAACGTCCTGTCAACTGGATAGGTCATCTCAGGGCAACTAAATCTGTCGTAAGCAAATGCACAATTCAAAACTCTTCATACAAAAACCCTTTCTCAGGTCAAGCCACAAATTCAACCCCTGCACAAACATAAAGCAAAACATATATACAAAAAAATCAACCACAATTTGTTGAAGAGCTAGTCCCTTCGGCATTACCCTGTAAGAACACATAAGGCTAGGACATGCTGATATCATCAACCATTCCATCTAATTTATTGATACCAGATTACATTTTTTTCCCCCAAAAGTAATGGACAGAATTTTTATATAGAAAAAATGCCTAATGGCAAATAGCACTGCACGTACCACTTACCAAATATCATCTCCTAGCTGCTCAACAAGAGCCATACAAAAGCGCCTAACTCCTAATGAAAAACTGGTAGAGAATTTTCTGGGAAAAAGTCAGAAGAATGGACCATTAGCAGAAAAATGACTAGAAAGAAAGAGCAAGAGATAGGAAAGGGGAATTAAAGCACAGCCCTGAGATTCCAGACAGGGTGTTTACATCAGACATCCCCAGCCTCCCATCAGGAGCAGTGCTCTTAAACATGGAATCACTATTGCACTGGGGCAACGTTTAGCGTTCAGACAGAGATTACAGTCCATAATCACAACCACACGGCAGAATTCTGTGCTTTGAAACAATATGGATTCATTATTGCTAGGAAACAACTTTGAAATTTAGTCAGTCAATTGACAAATCAGTCACGTCACAGAACTCGATGTTGCAGACCATTTATCTGGACCAAGTCATTCATGTGGTCTTGGGTGCAGACAAATTCATGATGGGAAATTTCTCAGCACTGTTCCCATCACTGGAGGAACAGATGGAGACACTGAGACCCAAGTTGGACATGCCGGACATGTCTTCAACATGCTAGGACCAGCCTGCAATTCCAAGAGCCTCTTCACAAAAAGCAAAAGCAAAATCTAGGATTTTTCCCGAGCTAATGTTCAATCTGCTCTGCTCTCCAGCACCGAACGAGCAGACTGAGCAAAGACCAAGGCATCCTTGAAACTCCCGGCCTTTGACAACTGACCCCTGCGCATGCAACTCCTGCAGACTGGGTGACTGCAGACTGGGTGACTGCAAACTGGGTGACTGCAAACTGGGTGACTGCAGCCTGGGTGACTGCAAACTGGGTGACTGCAGACTGGGTGACTGCAGACTGGGTGACTGCACATTGGGTGACTGCACATTGGGTGACTGCAGCCTGGGTGACTGCAGATTGGGTGACTGCAAACTGGGTGTCAGCAGACTGGGTGACTGCAGACTAGGTCACAGCAGACTGGGTGACTACAGACTGGGTCACAGCAGACTGAGTGACTGCAGGTGCAGACTGGGTGACTGCAGGTGCAGACTTGGTGACCGCAGACTGGGTCACAGCAGACTGGGTGACTGCAGGTGCAGACTGGGTGACTTCAGGTGCAGACTGGGTAACCGCAGACTGGGTCACAGTGAGTCACAGTGGACTGGGTAACTGCAGGTGCAGACTTGGTGACTACAGACTGGGTGACTGCAGACCGGGTCACAGCAGACTGGGTGACTGCAGGTGCAGACTGGGTGACTACAGACTGGGTGACTGCAGACTACCACCAGCAGAGAACCAGTCATTATCCAAAAGCCAAGAATTGGAGTGGGATACAACACAAAACCACCTCAAAGCCATTGGACATCACCTGACAAGCAGCCAAATATAAGAGACCAAAAGAAGAAGCTCTGGAGGTGAGGTGAGGTGATGAAGATGATGGTTCCGGCATAGGTTGAGATGAAGAAGACCAAGAGAAGATGACATCAAAACGCAGAAAGTAAAAAAGAACATGGTCTTAAATCAACACAAAAGGGAGTTAATTAGTGCTCAAAAGATCTCACACAGTTTTTTTAATAGACAACAAAGACCTCAGCCACCCACAGTAACTCTCACGTGGCATGCGTGTAAATACAAGGTCCATAAACTCCACCACAGGTACGTACATGTAGTGCATTGAGGATGTACCTCTGGTGGAGTTTATGTACCTTGTATTTATACGCATGCCAGGCGAGAGTTACCATCATTACAAGGTATATAAACTCCACCAGAGGTACATGTAGTACACTGAGGATGTACCTCTGGTGGAGTTTATGTACCTTGTATTTACACGCATGCCACGTGAGAGTTACCATCATTACATGTAGTACACTGAAGATGTACCTCTGGTGGAGTTCATGTACCTTGTATTTACACGCATGCCAGGTGAGAGTTACCATCATTACAAGGTATATAAACTCCACCAGATATATATGTAGTACACTGAGGATGTACCTCTGGTGGAGTTCATGTACCTTGTATTTACAGGCATGCCAGCTGAGAGTTACTGTAGGCGACTCAGGTCTTTGCTTTTGTGTTGTGTTACGTATTTCGAATGCTAATTAACTCCTTTATGGGTTGATGCTGCACAAGCACTCTCAGCCCCATTCTGTTTCAGATTTGTGACAGATTTTCTGTGAAAACACCCATTTCAGGCAAAAATCAGAGAGATAATTATGCATGACAAATGATGTCAGGAATGGAATGTGACCTACTTAGCTTTTAGCTGGGGGAGGCAAAACTTAGGGGACAATGCCAAAACTTAGGGGACAATGCCAAAACTTAGGGGACAATGCCAGAACGAAGCTGACGCATATGTAAGTAAAAGGGTGTGACGTAATGAATATATGAAGTGAGCAATACATGATGCAGAAAAGTCACTCAGACAGACAGAGGGAGGAAGGGGGAAGGGGGGGGGGGGGATGAATGAATGAATAAACCTTATTTTATGAGGGTAGTGGAGAAGACTCAAGGTCTTTTTACATCCAGCCCTCGCCAAGGGAGAGACAGACAGACAGACAGACAGAGATGCAGAGAGAGAGACAGAGAAGGAAGAAGGGACCGAACTTTGCAATCCAGTCTGAACCTGGAAAAGGAAGAAAAAGCATTCAGTTCCAAACCAGCTGGGGGATGAATGGGAAAACTGGATGCAAAGAAGACAAAGAAGCAAGATCATCTGAGGAGAATATGAAGATGATGAGAATGACCTGGCAGAAGTACTGAAAGAAGACCTTAATAAAATACACTGAGGCAAAGTTCAAGATGAGGGGAATGACCGAAGATGAGGAGAAGAAAATCTGTCCAACAAAAGCTGCGGAGAGGACGGACTAACAGGAATGCACTAGCACTGAGTGAAGAAGCCCTGGATAAGGCCAGCCAATGAGATGAAGATGATGGGAAGGGGATGAGGTGCAGGCCAGCCAATGAGATGATGGGAAGGGGATGAGGTGCAGGCCAGCCAATGAGATGAAGATGATGGGAAGGGGATGAGGTGCAGGCCAGCCAATGAGATGATGGGAAGGGGATGAGGTGCAGGCCAGCCAATGAGATGAAGATGATGGGAAGGGGATGAGGTGCAGGCCAGCCAATGAGATGAAGATGATGGGAAGGGGATGAGGTGCAGGCCAGCCAATGAGATGAAGATGATGGGAAGGGGATGAGGTGCAGGCCAGCCAATGAGATGATGGGAAGGGGATGAGGTGCAGGCCAGCCAATGAGATGAAGATGATGGGAAGGGGATGAGGTGCAGGCCAGCCAATGAGATGAAGATGATGGGAAGGGGATGAGGTGCAGGCCAGCCAATGAGATGAAGATGATGGGAAGGGGATGAGGTGCAGGCCAGCCAATGAGAAGATGAAGATGATCCAAATGGGATGAGGTGCTGGCCATCTGAAGACAAAATGATCGTAAAAGGAATAATTATATCACATAGCAATAAGTGAAGAAGACTAGATGGGAATAAGCTGAGGAGGTGCCGATGATGGGAGGTGCCGATGATGGGAGGTGCAGATGAGAAGAGGTGCCGATGATGGGAGGTGCCGATGATGGGAGGTGCCGATGATGGGAGGTGCAGATGAGAGGAGGTGCCGATGATGGGAGGTGCCGATGATGGGAGGTGCAGATGAGAGGAGGTGCAGATGATGGGAGGTGCAGATAATGGGAGGTGCAGATGAGAGGAGGTGCAGATAACGGAAGGTGCAGCTGACAGGAGATGCAGATAATGGGAGGTGCAGATAATGGGAGGTGCAGATGACAGGAGGTGCAGATGACAGGAGGTGCATATGATGGGAGGTGTAGATGGGAGGTACAGATAATGGGAGGTGCTGATCACATGAGGTGCAGATGATGGGAGGTGCAAATGTGAAGACACCTGGCCGAAGGGGAGATGACGATGAAGACAATGACCTGGGGTGACATGATATGATGGGAGGTGTAGATGGGAGGTGCAGATAATGGGAGGTGCTGATCACATGAGATGCAGATGATGGGAGGTGCAGATGATGGGAGGTGCAAATGTGAAGACACCAGGCCGAAGGGGAGATGACGATGAAGTCAATGACGTGGGGTGACATGAAGAAGGCCACTGAGCACCTTGTCTGATGGCACACACTGGTCTAAAAGCACATGATAGTACCTCGCCTACTGAGAGAGCTGATCAGAGTGAGGCAAGCAGTCCACCATGTTGAAGAGTTCAGCTGCTCTCTTGTGGACAACTTGTAAAGAAGGTAGCATGGGTGGGGTGGGGTTGGGTGGAGGGGAGGATAAACAGGGGAAAACGTAAGGACTTCAGCTCCTGTTAGGCAGAGCAACACTGCCTTAAATGGAATCCCAGGCAGGATAACTCTATCTGGATGCATGATCTACAGCCCTTTGTTGAAACAGAGCCTGTCTGGATGCAAGGTCTACAGCCCTTTGTTGAAACAGAGCCTGTCTGGATGCAAGGTCTACAGCCCTTTGTTGAAACAGAGCCTGTCTGGATGCAAGGTCTACAGCCTGCCTGTCTGGATGCAAGGTCTACAGCCCTTTGTTGAAATAAAGCCTGTCTGGATGCAAGGTCTACAGCCCTTTGTTGAAACAGAGCCTGTCTGGAAGCAAGGTCTACAGCCCTTTGTTGAAATAAAGCCTGTCTGGATGCAAGGTCTACAGCCCTTTGTTGAAACAGAGCCTGTCTGGAAGCAAGTCTACAGCCCTTTGTTGAAACAGAGCCTGTCTGGATGCAAGGTCTACAGCCTGCCTGTCTGGATGCAAGGTCTACAGCCCTTTGTTGAAACAGAGCCTGTCTGGAAGCAAGGTCTACAGCCCTTTGTTGAAATAAAGCCTGTCTGGAAGCAAGGTCTACAGCCCTTTGTTGAAATACAGCCTGTCTGGAAGCAAGGTCTACAGCCCTTTGTTGAAATACAGCCTGTCTGGAAGCAAGGTCTACAGCCCTTTGTTGAAATACAGCCTGTCTGGAAGCAAGGTCTACAGCCCTTTGTTGAAATACAGCCTGTCTGGAAGCAAGGTCTACAGCCCTTTGTTGAAATACAGCCTGTCTGGAAGCAAGGTCTACAGCCCTTTGTTGAAACAGAGCCTGTCTGGAAGCAAGGTCTACAGCCCTTTGTTGAAATACAGCCTGTCTGGAAGCAAGGTCTACAGCCCTTTGTTGAAATACAGCCTGTCTGGAAGCAAGGTCTACAGCCCTTTGTTGAAACAGAGCCTGTCTGGAAGCAAGGTCTACAGCCCTTTGTTGAAATAAAGCCTGTCTGGATGCAAGGTCTACAGCCCTTTGTTGAAATACAGCCTGTCTGGAAGCAAGGTCTACAGCCCTTTGTTGAAACAGAGCCTGTCTGGATGCAAGGTCTACAGCCTGCCTGTCTGGATGCAAGGTCTACAGCCCTTTGTTGAAATACAGCCTGTCTGGAAGCAAGGTCTACAGCCAGCCTGTCTGGAAGCAAGGTCTACAGCCCTTTGTTGAAATACAGCCTGTCTGGAAGCAAGGTCTACAGCCAGCCTGTCTGGAAGCAAGGTCTACAGCCCTTTGTTGAAACACAGCCTGTCTGGAAGCTTGTCCCCATAGGAGGTCTTGAGTTGCTCCAGATGTTCAGAGTCCATCAGCTTCAGCCTCTCTGTCTTGATGGAGCTGCAAAAAGAATGAAAATTAAATTGCAACACATGTATGTAGTTGTGAGATGTGATGAAGATTTTAGAGATGGTGTCTCAACTGGAAGAGATGCTAATTAAGGCTACTATTGTAGGAACCTGAGAAAATGAGACTGATTATAAATTAGCTTTGTGTCTCTCAAGAGTTTTGGCTTCATGCTTGATTGTAGAAGCACATTGCAGCTTTCTCAGGCACACCTACACAAAAGGTGCTTTAACATATGAAACATGCACGTATACATAAACGCTAAACATGTACACCACGCATCTTTCCACCCCCACACATGTACTTGTTGTAAACATGCACACACACACACACACATACCCCCCTCCCCCCCCCCCCCCAACATACACGTCCTCCCTCCCTCTCCCTGTCACAGCCACTCACCATTGCTGGGGGAAGATTGCGCAGGCAACAGGAACCATGAACAACAGTCTGAAACACAGAGGATGCGCTTATTACTCTCTCCTTCTCTCTGCAAAATGCAGAGCTCTGGAGCTCAGAGGATGCGTTTATAACTCCTTCTTTTCCATGCAAAGCACAGAACTCAGAGGATGCACTTATAACTCCTTTTCCATGCAAAGTGCAGAGCTCAGAGGATGCACTTATAACTCCTTTTCCATGCAAAGTGCAGAGCTCAGAGGATGTGATTATAACTCCTTCTTTTCCATGCAAAGCACAGAACTCAGAGGATGCACTTATAACTTCTTTTCCATGCAAAGTGCAGAGCTCAGAGGATGCGTTTATAACTCCTTCTTTTCCATGCAAAGCACAGAACTCAGAGGATGCACTTATAACTCCTTTTCCATGCAAAGTGCAGAGCTCAGAGGATGTGATTATAACTCCTTTTCCATGCAAAGCACAGAACTCAGAGGATGCACTTATAACTCCTTTTCCATGCAAAGCGCAGAGCTCAGAGGATGCACTTATAACTCCTTTTCCATGCAAAGCACAGAACTCAGAGGATGCACTTATAACTCCTTTTCCATGCAAAGCGCAGAGGATGTGATTATAACTCCTTTTCCATGCAAAGCACAGAGCTCAGAGGATGCACTTATAACTCCTTTTCCATGCAAAGCGCAGAGCTCAGAGGATGTGATTATAACTCCTTTTCCATGCAAAGCGCAGAGCTCAGAGGATGTGATTATAACTCCTTTTCCATGCAAAGCGCAGAGCTCAGAGGATGTGATTATAACTCCTTTTCCATGCAAAGCGCAGAACTCAGAGGATGCACTTATAACTCCTTTTCCATGCAAAGCGCAGAACTCAGAGGATGCACTTATAACTCCTTTTCCATGCAAAGTGCAGAGCTCAGAGGATGCACTTATAACTCCTTTTCCATGCAAAGCGCAGAGCTCAGGCGCTGTGTGAAAGTCGAGGTGGCCATCCTGGGCTCTCCATTCCTCATAGGCCTTATGGTTTCTGTGGATGTCAAGCAATATTTGAAGAAGAAGAATGCAAAGCATTCCAATCAACAGTCAGCACTTTGTCCTCCAACTGTGTCTCTGAACGCATGTGAAACATTTGCAAATGATTTTCTGTACCCTTCTCCTTCCCTATGAAACAATGCAACACATCGCTTCCTGAAACATTTTTTACATTTTTTTTTATGTACACCTGACTTCCTGAAACCGTTTAAAAAGATTTTTATCAGAAAATTTGCGGAGCGGCTAATCTCCTGATCAGCCCGAAGTGTTTCAAAATGGCAAGTATATAGCACTATTCTCCGCTTCTGAGCTGGCTCATTACGTTCTATTTGTAAGTGAGTGAGTGAGTGAGTGCAGCTTTACACAGCCAGGTTTGAAATATCCACCAAAGTGGTGTACCTACAGCGCTGTTTGGTCGTTACATGGCTGGTACCACATAAAACTGCTGCCATCTCGGCACACATTCTCTGTGTACACCATACAACCATGCACCAGTTTATAGCGTCAATTTATTCAAGCAAATGGAAGCCAACACTGTGAAGAGAAATTCCTACACATAATGGCGAGGTATAGTGATGACGTTGGGCTGGAGATTGATGGTTGGCGGACAGATAAACTGTCAGAACTTGCATGCCATGTATAAACAGCTGCTCTTTTTGCATAACTCAGGTCCGCTCTGCAAACATGGACTCTGTGCCCAAATTCTCACTCTACAGAAGACGAAGAACTTGCTGTTACACAAGGGCCATTACTCAAGAGGCAGTATTAGCCTGCAGTGTTGGTCTGCCTCGAAGGAGGTTATGCAAGTTTACAAAACTAATTATTTGTTAGCCAACTGTAATAGTAGTAACCCAGATGTTCCACACGACATTCCAGCTCATGATCATGCACCATAATGCCAAGATTAGTTACAAAAGATTGCACCATAATGCCAAGATTGGTTACAAAAGATTGCACCATAATGCCAAGATTGGTTACAAAAGATTGCACCATAATGCCAAGATTGGTTACAAAAGGTTGTGTGGTTCAGAAGCTAGAAGATACCTTCTGGACAAAGTCCAGACACATGGAAACACCAACACCTGGCAATTCCAGTATTCCACCCCACCAACTCTGTTACCAGGGGGTATAAAAACAATAATCCACAGGTAAGTAACTTGGTGTTTTACTCCCAGTCAACCATTGCAGTTATGTCAGGGCGACAGTAATCCACAAAGACACACAAGAAATATAGACACTAAAATACACACAAGAAATCTAGGCACTAAAAGACACACAAGAAATATAGACACTAAAATACACACAAGAAATATAGGCACTAAAAGACACACAAGAAATATAGACACTGAAATACACGCAAGAAATACAGACACTAAAACACACACAAGAAATACAGACACTAAAATACACACAAGAAATATAGACACTAAAATACACGCAAGAAATACAGACACTAAAACACACACAAGAAATACAGACACTAAAGTACACACAAGAAATACAGACACTAAAATACACACAAGAAATACAGACACTAAAATACACACAAGAAATACAGACACTAAAACACACACAAGAAATACAGACACCAAAACACACACAAGAAATACAGACACCAAAACACACACAAGAAATACAGACACTAAAATACACACAAGAAATATAGACACTAAAATACACACAAGAAATACAGACACTAAAATACACACAAGAAATATAGACACTAAAATACACACAAGAAATATAGACACTAAAATACAAACAGGTATGCATAATGCAGAAAATGCTCAGCATACACCAGCACACTCTCACAATCAACAAACATTGCACATTAATTTTGATAATAATTATGAAAAATACACTTCAGACACTGACAGAAACATTAATATGGTGATAATAATTATAACTGTAGACCAGCAGGGCATTTGATCTTCATGTTCAAGTCATGCTCATAGTACAGTAATGTTATAAAACAGATGCAGCAAAAATAAGTCTAACAATTTTTATTTTATTTTTAAACTGAGGAAGAACAATGATAATTAAAACAATCTTTATTCAACAGTGGGCTCCAGCAACCTTTTTTTTTTTTTAATTTTACACCAACATGCGAGGGACTCAAATGAGTCCATTATATTAAAAAAATTTTTTTTTTACTATGTGAGGGACCAATGGAATGACTCACATGAGTCCCGAGAACAGAACTTGGGATGCCGCCCCAAGGCCCTTGATTCGCCGGAACAATCGAGTCACCTCTAATCGTTCCATCAGTATCGGCAACAAGGCTGCAGCAGAAAACAGTAACAGCTGGTTCAGATCAACATCCCACACAGGGTTAGAGCACGTGGAGGGAGTGGGGGAGACAAGGGGGTGCAGGGCCCGGGGGGGGGGGGGGGTGGGGGGGGGGGGCAGCAAAATAATGATACATGGTTTATCCTTATTTGTGCTTAAATGCAATTAAAAAAACACACCTCATAGTCCAGGATCTGTGTGAGAGTCGAGGTGGCCGTCCTGGGCTGTCTATCCTAATGAGCCTTCTGGTTTCCGTGGACGTAAAGATTTACTGAACCATGCTTCGGCATTGGTCACAACTTGTCCCTAATATGTCAGCCGACATCCGAGGACATTAAGCATCACTTCCCATCCAATAAAAATGAAAAGACAATGGAGAAGGTAAACATCTGGTCCTTGACTGCACGCCTAACTGAGGCCAAATCATGTCATAAGAAAAAATTCAACTTGAAGTTCCTACAAGATTCTATTCATGCTGGAGACAAACAAGTTTAAATGGGACCCAGGCTGCTAGCGGTCAACCTCTATCTTTGCACAAGAGTTTCTCCCCATGTCTGTGGTTACAGAAAGACATCGCAACCAACTACATGTCACTGCCACAACCAAAACCAGTCCAATGTGCTCATGCAAGCCATGACACGATGGACTCTTGATGTGGAGAGGATGGTTTGCCACAATCACAGGCTCTTCTGCATCTCTGCAAGCAACCAACTTCTTTATTATTATAGATGTATAAGTACTGGGTGGTTTAGGCAGGGTTGTTAACTCCCTTGACTTTTGCCAAGCACTGCTTAAGTCCCTTGGCTGCTTTTATTTCTGGTGTGTACTTTCTTCACAATGGAAGGTGGTGACAGTGAATTTGCGAATTTTACACTCCCAACTTCAAAGACATTTTTGGAGACCGGTAGTCAGAATGTGTCTGGCAACAAACAATAACTCTTACTCATGCTATAGGATGCCCCAAAATGCTTTTTTTCCCCACAAACTTGCAATCTTCTAGTCAGCCAAAAAACAATGCAAAGACACTTTTTTTCCCACCCTCCATCCCCTTTCACCAGTATTTTTTGCAACTGCAACAATGGTGGCATTTGTACTGCTTCGTAATTCTAGGTTCAACTTCCATTGTTATACACAGTGTGAAGCAAGGCCTATTCAGAAATCCACCCAGAAGTGACGCAAGAGATGCTGCGACCTCTAGCGACTTCTTGCGTGAAAGATTACAAAGGGCATTCACTCGTGCAAACCAGCTTCACTGAACCGCCCAATATACACTGAGGGCATTAGAGGATGTACTGGGAGAATGAATGAGACGAAATAAATTTAAATAAAATGAAACAGAACAAGATAAAATGACATCATCAAAGAACTTATTCCTGACTGTAATGTCAACTAAAAAGGAAGACAAATCCCTTTAGTGTTCTTTTCAGGTCTCAGACTACTTACTAGGCCAATCCAGCGAGCGAAGAGCTCCCTCGGGCAGGACCCTGACCAGCACTCAACAACCCTACTGTGAACATTGCAGGCAAACCAAAGAGAAATACTAAACATAATAGAGAGGGTTTGTACATGGGTGGTAGTCGTAGTCGTTAGGGAATTATTCTGTCTGGTGACGTTGGCGATTTGTGTGCGGATCAGA
>OY757551.1:47500-60000 GCA_963584105.1 Alviniconcha strummeri | reverse complement strand
AAACTGAACTGACATTAACTGATTACGTTGTAATTCATAACACTGTTGTGAGGTTACCACCATCTTCGCAATAAGCAATGGTTTAGCTAAAATTGTTGTCAATAAATTATAATACATACTACACTGAAATGACACACTCACGATCTACATTATTTAAAATTCTACCTGCATAAACTGACAGCAATAATTAACACCATTTCCTTGACAATTGCCGGTTTTCATGTCCTTGGCCAAGTTATTGCAACTTGAAGAATCTCAAGCTCCTCAAAACTTCAGATCTTCCAAGACATTGAAACTGGTCATTTCTCATGACTGTTGCATCCAGGATTAGAGGAATGAGAGAACAATGGTCAACAAAAGCACTCACTGTGGCCATGACTCTGTCATGTACAGGATAAGAGGAATGAGAGAACAATGGTCAACAAAAGCACTCACTGTGGCCATGACTCTGTCATGTGCAGGATTAGAGGAATGAGAGAACAATGGTCAACAAAAGCACTCACTGTGGCCATGACTCTGTCATGTGCAGGATTAGAGGAATGAGAGAATCATGGTCAACAAGAGCACTCACTGTGGCCATGACTCTGTCATGTGCAGGATTAGAGGAATGAGAGAATCATGGTCAACAGCAGCACTCACTGTGGCCATGACTGTCATGTACAGGATTAGAGGAATGAGAGAACAATGGTCGACAACAGCACTCACTGTGGCCATGACTCTGTCATGTACAGGATTAGAGGAATGAGAGAACAATGGTCGACAACAGCACTCACTGTGGTCATGACTGTCATGTGCAGGATTAGAGGAATGAGAGAACAATGGTCGACAACAGCACTCACTGTGGCCATGACTCTGTCATGTACAGGATTAGAGGAATGAGAGAACAATGGTCGACAACAGCACTCACTGTGGCCATGACTCTGTCATGTGCAGGATTAGAGGAATGAGAGAACAATGGTCAACAAAAGCACTCACTGTGGCCATGACTCTGTCATGTGCAGGATTAGAGGAATGAGAGAATCATGGTCAACAAGAGCACTCACTGTGGTCATGACGCTGTCATGTACAGGATTAGAGGAATGAGAGAACAATGGTCGACAACAGCACTCACTGTGGTCATGACTCTGTCATGTACAGGATAAGAGGAATGAGAGAACAATGGTTAACAAAAGCACTCACTGTGGCCATGACTGTCATGTGCAGGATTAGAGGAATGAGAGAACAATGGTCGACAACAGCACTCACTGTGGCCATGACTCTGTCATGTACAGGATTAGAGGAATGAGAGAACAATGGTCGACAACAGCACTCACTGTGGCCATGACTCTGTCATGTACAGGATTAGAGGAATGAGAGAACAATGGTCGACAACAGCACTCACTGTGGCCATGACTCTGTCATGTACAGGATTAGAGGAATGAGAGAACAATGGTCGACAACAGCACTCACCATGGCCAGAAATCGCTTGAGTCCCAGAGCCACAATCAGGGCACACGATGTGGCGCTGACGTAGGCTGTGGCCAACTGCCTGAAGACAAGCAAGCGTATCATAAGAGTGCTACTGGTGGTGACAACAACAATGATGGTGATGACAGTGACAACAATGGTGATGACAGCAACAACAATGGTGATGATAGCAACAATGGTGATGAAAACAGGCAAGCACATCATAGCAGTGCTGTTGGTGACAGTAGCAACCACAATGGTGATGATAGCAACAACAATGGTGATAACAGCAACCACAGTGGTGATGATAGCAACAAGAATGGTGATGACAGCAACCACAATGGTGATGACAGCAACAACAATGGTGATGATAGCAACAAGAATGGTGATGATAGCAACAAGAATGGTGATGATAGCAACAAGAATGGTGATGACAGCAACCACAATGGTGATGACAGCAACAACAATGGTGATGATAGCAACAAGAATGGTGATGATAGCAACAAGAATGGTGATGACAGCAACAACAATGGTGATTATAGCAACAACAATGGTGATGACAGCAACAACAATGGTGATGACAGCAACAACAATGGTGATGAAGACAGCAAGAACATCATAACAGTGCTGTTGGTGATAATAGCAACAAGGATGGTGATGAGGATGATTGCAACAATAATAAGACCCATAACATTAATCAGATAATGACAATCACATGTTAATCAGTCTCAGCTGGCATCAGCTGATATAGTAATTGCTTATTAGCTATGCAAAAGACTTTCACTTTGTCAGTTCTGCTGAACTCAGTGAGTATGTCACTCAGTTAGTACATCAGTTACTGTGTAGAACCGTAATGATGTAAAGGAGCAGGACAGAGAGTGAAAGGTATAGTGTAATGGATGGAAGCATGTTTCTGAACAAATGCTTCACAAAGATGTGCTTAGCAAAACAAACAAAAAAGTACCAGCTAGCTACTCACATGTTGACATCTGTGCTATCTAGGTTACAAACTTGGGTATAATTATACTGATATGTTGATCTCAGTGACTATGTCACTCATTCAGTACTAGCATCAGTTGCACGCACATTACTGACATCAACAACCATGTTCCAATAAATAAGAGTAATTAGTAATAATGTCAGTACTTGCTGCATTACTCACTTGGTGCTGATGTCCGAAGCAGCATTGCGGTTGGTGTAGTTAACGAGAGCGTTGAACGACTGGTTGGCCCACTGCCAGAACACCACCGCTGGGTTTGATCTGCAATTGAACAAACAGATGACGTGACCTCAGGAAAATAAATGACCCCCCTCCCCCTCCCCCACCATTCACAAAACAAGGTTTGTCACCCTGAGCAGCAAAACATGCCCGTGTGCCTAGTGATACATTCAGTCAGCGCATCAAAACCAACCTTTATCTTACTTTCTCTATGTCTATGGTGAATGCTAACAAAATGTTAAAACTATTCACATTTAACCCAGCGGTCAGGTGCAATCACTAGACAGCCATGGTCACAGAAGTTACAAACTTCCTTTAAATTAAAATACATTAAAATCAACTTGTGCATAAACCATGACAATAAAGCTGAGAAAACAGTTCTTCTATGAAACAGTATAAAATCACGAGACAGTCTTCTTCTACCAAACAGCATAAAATCACGAGACAGTCTTTTTCTACCAAACAGCATAAAATCATGAGACAACCTTCTTCTACCGAAACAGCATAAAATCATGAGAGCCTTCTTCTACCAAACAGCATAAAATCACGAGACAGTCTTCTTCTACCAAACAGCATAAAATCACGAGACAGTCTTCTTCTACCAAACAACATAAAATCACGAGACAGTCTCTTGACTGCCCTGCTCTTGCAGAAAGTTCCTTTTGTCTTCTTCCAAACCAGGACTTAACTTCGTAAAACTGACATGTATTACGGAATTAAGAGAACAAACTAAAGGTTAAAAAGAACACTTCAGCAAATGGACAATCCAACACAAACTTGCTTCCATAAACTGTCAGAACTTCCATGCTTCGTATGTAACCCTGTTTGAATAACATAAGTCTGTTCTGCAAACGCATGCTTCGTATTTAAATAACTGCTCTGTTTGCAGAACACGAGTCTTTTCTATCATTGGCAGGAGCTGTCAATGTATCATGTTTTACCTTTCTTAAATTAATGATATTACTTACTTACGGTCATTTTAATTACGCACGTGGTACGTACTTATTTGTGCCACCCAGTGTTCTTTGTCACAAAGACAGAGAGAGACGTAATGAATTGGGTTACATTTAATACACATGCGTTTACGTATGTATTTGTGATGCTCAGCATTCTTCAGTCACAGTTCATTGAGAAAGGTTTCAAGAAAGCCAAAAATTCTGAACAGAATGTGGTGTTACTATTGTTTTTATTTACACTAGACAAACACATGTTGGTCGCAGCAAAACACGTCTTTTGTTGTGACAAAAATATGTTTGTTGCAACAAAACTTTTGTCATGACAAACACATGTGTCATGACAAATATTTGTCACAACAAAACAAAAATATTATGTTTGTCGCGACAAAAGTTGTCACAGCAAGCATACTTTTGTTACAACAACTTTTGTCACAACAAAAATGATACTTGTGGCAGTTCCTGCCGATGATACTTTTCTGCAAACTATGTAAATTTTGCTTGGTTTTGACTGTTTTGAAACCCATGCCCAAAGCAAGCTTTTTACCCCAGACCAGGTGCTTGATTTAACAAAATCCCGATGCAGGATTCAACAAAAATGCTGACTTGTAAAAGGTGATCATGGCGCCAATGAGGACCATCCCACCAGGAACCTGAAAGGACATGCGGCCGATCACATTCTGCAGGTCCCCCGTGTCCGGGTGGAAGGCTGAGAGGTACAGCTGCTGCGCTCGCCGAAGGTCTCGTTCAGTGATGCCCTCTGGTACCGATCCTTGTCTGGAACAAACAGTCAGTGGCTCAGCAACAAGCAATGACAAATGTTGTGCAAGACCGTCTGACAGGTCAGTGACAGTTGACACTGACAGATCAGCAACAAGCAGTGGCAAATGTTGTACAAGCCAGTCTGACAGGTCAGTGACAGTTGACACTGACAGATCAGCAACAAGCAGTGGCAAATGTTGTACAAGCCAGTCTGACAGGTCAGTGACAGTTGACACTGACAGATCAGCAACAAGCAGTGGCAAATGTTGTACAAGCCAGTCTGACAGGTCAGTGACAGTTGACACTGACAGATCAGCAACAAGCAGTGGCAAATGTTGTACAAGCCAGTCTGACAGGTCAGTGACAGTTGACACTGACAGATCAGCAACAAGCAGTGGCAAATGTTGTACAAGCCAGTCTGACAGGTCAGTGACAGTTGACACTGACAGATCAGCAACAAGCAGTGGCAAATGTTGTACAAGCCAGTCTAACAGATCAGCAACAAGCGATGGCAAATGTTGTACAAGACAGTCTGACAGGTCAGTGACAGTTGACACAGCAACAAGCAATGAAAAATGTTGCACAAGACAGTCTGACAGGTCAGTGACAGTTGACACTGACAGCTCAGCAACAAGCAATGAAAAATGTTGCACAAGACAGTCTGACAGGTCAGTGACAGTTGACACTGACAGATCACCAACAAGCAATGACAAATGTTGTACAAGTCAGTGACACCTAATTCTGTCATCCAACCTCTACAGAAAACTCAGAACTTTGCTGCAAGACTTGTTATCTTGGCACCCCGTCACCAACACTCAACACCTCTCCTGGAAAAAACTGCACTGGCTTCCCATTTCAGAACGTATGAAGTATAAAGTCGCTTGTATGTGTTTTAGTGCTATAAATGGTTCTGGTCCTGCTTACCTCTCTGAACTGCTGCATGTCTACACTCTGTCTTGTACACTATGCTCTTCTTCTGACACCCACATGCTGGAAATCCAACAATACAAACGCAAGACTCATGGCTTTCACACCTTCTCTTGCTTTGGACCCCACATCTGGAATTCACTCCCACAAGACCTTAAACACTGCTCAACCCTGTCATCTTTTAAAGCCAAACTGAAAACCTTCCTCTTCTCACAGTATTTCCATCCCAACTAATATCAGTACCCAGTTTCTGCTGCCGTCAGTGTATGTGTGTGTGTGTGTGTGTGTGTGTGTGTGCGTGTGTGTGTGTGTGTGGTGCGTTTTTTCATTTTTATATATATATAATACTTTCTGTAAACTGTTTTGGTAGGACAGGACTACATGTATATAGAATATCATATTTAGGTTAATATGTTATTTATGTATCATGTGAGCATCAGGGCGTTGATGAGCGCATGATAAATGTACATTATTATTATTACACACATGCAAACAGTATATATCTGATGGTCCTATAACAAATATATACTTTCACAGTTTCAGTACTGTGTGTTTTGCTACAAGTCCTGTCAGGTGCCCCTGCGCTGGGGGAAAAAGGCCTTTATAATTTCAAGTTCACACTTTTATTGGTGGTTTTCTGAATGACAGTGTGGGAAGTGTGGCAGTGGAAGGGTTAAAAAGTTCATTTCAAGTTCATACTTTCATTGGTGGTTTTCTGAATGACAGTGTGGGAAGTGTGGCAGTGGAAGGGTTAAAAAGTGGTACCATTGTACTTATAACAAAACACAGACCACTTCAGAGTTTATTCACCCCACGCAGCAAAATCACAGTCAGGTCCCACAAGAGAGTGCCTGCATGTAATGTCCTGTCCTGTCCTGTCATGTAACAGAGTATAAAATATACAGCACTCACAGTCACACCTAACGTGAGCTCAAACTCACACAATACAAAAGCAATAGCCTGAATAGGGAGTATCAAGTACAGGGTCACAAAATTTTATGTCAGAGCCCATATCATTATGAAAGTATATATATATAAAATAGTGTATCAAGTATAGGGACACCAAATTTAATGTCAGAGCCCATATCATTATAAAGTATAATATAAATATATATAATAGTGTTCATAATTATATAGAATTTATGGATTATATTGAATGCGTAAATGCACCTGTATGAATGAAGCAGGTCACGCGCTTCCAGAAGCTGTTTTTTCCTGACGAAGCTGAGGCGTGGGTCTGTGATCCAGGCAAAGTAGCGCACGCGGCCCATGAAGGTGTTGCAATCAAATGGCGATTTGCTGAGGTCCACTCCATCCACAGCCATGGTGCTTTCTGGCAAAGCACACATTGCAGAATTCCTGAGAAAATCAGCAGAAAGCATTGGAACTGAAGCTTGTTTACTGGTGTGCATACTAAATTGAATCAGTACATTAAATGTGTACTAATCTACAGTACATTTGTGCTAACGTACTATCTGTTACATGGTCACAAATTCCCTAATTAGATTTAAGGAATGATTTCGAAAATGCAAGCCTGACAATGATTAATCATTTGATGAATGTCTACTGTTTTCAAATTCTTAATCGCTGAACTGTGCAAATGCTATTGGGTGGTTCAGTGAAACTGGTTTGCATGAGTGAATCCCTTTGTAATCTTTTGCACAAGAAGTCGCGAGAGGTCGCAACGTCACTTCCAGGCCGATTTCTGAGTAGGCGTTGCTTCACGCTGTGTATAATAATGGAAGTTGAACCTAGAATTGTGAAGCAGTACAATTGCCACCGCTGTTGCAGTTGCAAAAATTACTGGGGAAAGGTGATGGAGGGTGGAAAAAAGTATCTTTGCATTATTTTTCAGCTGACCAGAAGATTGTGAGTTGATGGGGAAAAAAATGCGTTTTGGGGCATCCTATAGCATGAGCAACAAGTTCTGACTACGGGCCTCCAAAAATGTCTTTAAAGTTGGCAGTATAAAATTCACAAATTCACTGTCACCCCCTTCCATTGTGAAGAAAGTACGCACCGGAAGTAAAAGCAGCCAAGGGACTTAAGCGATGCCGGGCAAAAGTCAAAGGAGTTAACAACCCCGCCTGAACCGCCCAGTAGGGTTTGGGTCTTTCACCAAAACAATGCAAACAATCTAAAATTGTGTTTTTTATGCAGAATTACTATGTGTCCGGACAATTCCACACATGAAGTCCTGCATCCTGAAAGGGCAGAGTCCAAAGATTTGGATGCACAGCTTCAGCCAGAACGGATTCCTGCTGATGTCACTTGTTGAGATATTTCTCTATCAGTCAGGCAGCACAACTGACACTGACACTATGGCTATTGTTGTTGGAGCATTCCCCAGCCGAAGACTCACAGGGTCACCTGATAATCATTACATATAATACATGCAGGTGCGCTTCTTGCTCTTGGACTTGATCTTGATGGCAGCATCCAATTCTGGTGCAAACCCAACAGAAAAATGGGGACAGCAGATACAAAATCTTTTCTTTTTAGACTGGAGAGGGCACGAGGGAAGATCTAAATCTCCCAGCTGTCTCAGTGCAGACTGTGCTCTCTTCTAGTTCTACTGTGTTCTTGATTATTCCAGTTTACGAGTGTCTTTGAAAAAAAAGCTGTTTCTGAAAATGGCTGTCTTGGTGGTTTCTACAGCATAGGTCGTTGCAGAGGGTGTTCTTCCTTGCTAATATTGATAAGTCTACAATGTTTGTTGTCCAGAAGTCTTCTGATCTTTTTGGCCTTATCTGTCTTTCGTTTTTTAGTAGTGTTCTAAGGTAGTTGTCACTGAGGTGGAGCAGCAGCAGGGATCAGTGCTCAACAAGTGTTCATGTAAAAAAAAAATTGTAGGTGAAGGACTAAAAGGCCTATGACTATGAGTATGACTTCACTTAGTATGCGCTGCAAAACATGGTATGATAACCTGATTTTGGCCCATCATGGACGTGCAGACCTATCGTAGTAGTTAGTGCACGTACTGTACAGTCTAATACAACATATAGTTAGTGTACGTACTGTACAATCTAATACAACATATAGTTAGTGCACGTACTGTACAATCTAATACAACATATATATATAGTTAGTGCACGTACTGTACAATCTAATACAACATTGCACCCGTCTAACACACCCATGCACCATGCAGTCACTCACACGGTTATAACAATACCTTTGAGAACGTCTGCTGTCAGTTACACAAATGACAAGTCTCAGCTCCACAAACTGGTCACAACCGTCAGACCCTGTTTATCGTAGTCTAGGTCAATAGACGCAACAGCTGCAAGGAAATCGACTGGTTCCAAGGCCTGTCAAGTACACCAGAATGCTGTCCCTTGCAAACTCTTTGGTTTAGAAAAAACATTTCGTTCGCCAAGCTGTGACGTCACGCGTAGTTACCCGAAAGCGAAGCCAAACGTTTTGAGACCATGGTAAGTGGCATATTTTTACAAAAATAGGTTTTCATTGAGTCAGGATTATAGTTTTCAGGTGCAGAAACCTCTAACGTATCCCTTCATTTGATTTTATGAGAAAAAGAACGCAATAATCTCATTTATTTGATGAGTAAGCCCGGACAAAACCAACAGGATTGAATGTGTTGAAGCCGGTGTGCAATGTAAACACGTTCGGTACACATTTTTTGTTCTCTCCATAATTCCAGTGTTGTGTGTTCAAAGAGTGTCTTTCCCCCATAAGCGTGTCATAACCAACAGTTTGGTATTGTAACTGTACTGTTTGGATATACATCCATATAAACAGCCTTTGAAGGCATTCTGTATTCTAGAAACCATCTTGAGTGTGGGTGTTTAGTTAAAGCTACGCGGGCATGCAGAAATATCAGAACTGGGCGTCATGCCCCGCCCACTTCACTGACTTCAGTCTCTTTGACATAAAAAAGCAAACAAAGCAGGACACCTGCAGAATTCTGTAGTACTAGCTGATGCTGAGTTTTGGAAATGTATAAATTACAACACACACACACACACTCACACACACACACACACACACACACACACACACACACACACACGCACACGCACAACACAACACAACACACACACATAACACAACACCCACACACACCCACACACACACACACACACACACACACATGTGCACACACACACACACATGTGCACACACACACACACACACACACACACACACACACACATACACATGCACACACATGCACATATATATTACACAGAAATACATCATGTATGCACCAGTCAGTTCCCACTTGCCACCCAAATATATGCATCACAATTTGTTAATTATCAATACACTCAGCAATAACAACAACAAAAATTATCTCTCATTGACCCCCCCCCCCCCCCCCCCCCCATATGCATCCATCTACATCACATTTAATGAGTTATAGAAAAAGTACTAAATTTTAAAAGCTTGTGCAAACAGGAAGGTTTTCAGGTGGGATTTCAAGTGGTACATTTCTGAGAGTGGCCAGCAGTGAGTTCCAAACAGATGGTGCCATGAAACTGAATGTAATATATATATTATATAAAAATAAAGTATGTAAAAATGCTCTAGGATGCTTCTGCATACACAAGATAATTATCAACATTATTTTGCACTTTTAGTCTAGTCAGATGTGGTCAGTTATAACAGGAAAAAAGGTAATGTTACACTTTCCTTTGGTTTCTTTGGTTTTGTTTAATTATAAACTGGTTACTCTTTGATGTACTCTTTTGTTGGGATTGGTGTCCATGTACTTCAGGGTGCACTGTGTCACTGGGTGCACATAATTATAATGACTTTGGTGCACTCTCTTGTGGGTGCACTCTCTTGTGGGTGCACATTGCTGTTTGCTACAAGTGCTTCAAAATGTACATTTGTTGGGTGCATGGTTAGTTTGCTTTACGTACATCAGAGTGCATGCACTCTGATCTCAGCATTTGGTGCATGATGCTGTTTTGTCATTGTTCTTTAATTGTTGGTTTGGCTCATGAACCTGAGGGGCAGTCTGTCATTTGGTGGAGGCTGCTGTTGGGTTTGGTATGTAATTCAGGGTGCACGCCTCTTTGGTGCATGTTGTTGTGAGATAGTTTGCTTCCTGTGCTTCAGGGTGTATTCTGTCGTTTCTTGCACATTGTTCACTGGTTTGGTGCGTATGAAATATCTTGGTTCTCAAAGGAAACAAAAACATATTTTTTAAGTTAAAAATTAAAAAAGGGGTAAATCTTTTATGCCAATCTGTCTCTTATGAGAAGGCTAGATTTTAATTTATCAATATTTTTATTTCTGTTATTTTGTTTTGTCTTTGACAAAACTTGTGTTTGATGTTTAGTAACATTGATGTGTCTGTGGCTCTCTGTTTTTATCACTGCTACTTGCTGTTACTAGAGCCATGTTTAATGTTTAGTAACATTGATGTGTCTGTGGCTCTCTGTTTTTATCACTGCTACTTGCTGTTACTAGAGCCATGTTTAATGTTTAGTAACATTGATGTGTCTGTGGCTCTCTGTTTTTATCACTGCTACTTGCTGTTACTAGAGCCATGTTTAATGTTTAGTAACATTGATGTGTCTGTGGCTCTCTGTTTTTATCACTGCTACTTGCTGTTACTAGAGCCATGTTTAATGTTTAGTAACATTGATGTGTCTGTGGCTCTCTGTTTTTATCACTGCTACTTGCTGTTACTAGAGCCATGTTTAATGTTTAGTAACATTGATGTGTCTGTGGCTCTCTGTTTTTATCACTGCTACTTGCTGTTACTAGAGCCATGTTTAATGTTTAGTAACATTGATGTGTCTGTGGCTCTCTGTTTTTATCACTGCTACTTGCTGTTACTAGAGCCATGTTTAATGTTTAGTAACATTGATGTGTCTGTGGCTCTCTGTTTTTATCACTGCTACTTGCTGTTACTAGAGCCATGTGAGCTAAAATCAGCCTGAGACAAACATAATGGTGAATCCTACTCTACCTGCCCCACTACCTGGGACAAACAGGATGGTGGTGGTGATGTGGGCACAGTTTGTAAGCACAGTGGCATTTTAACTGAAGTCCAGTCTAGACAAGCAATGGCCATGTGTCCTGTAATGATGGTGTGGTGGTGGTGATGTGTGTGCGTGTGTGCGTGTGTGTGCGCACGCGCACGTGCGTGTGTGTGTGTGTGTGTGCATGTGTGCATAGAGCTGTGCATCTTATGTATAATATGCAGGGATTTTTGTGTTTTTTTTTTTCCAGTCCAGACAAAAATCCAGACAAAAATCAAGACCTCTGTAATGTGCAGGGATCGTTGGTGCTGCTGTGAATGCTGACAGCCTGTCTGACAAAGAGCTGTGCATCTGTTTGTAATGTGCAGGGATTGTTGGCGCTGCTACGGAAGCTGAAGTCCAGTCCCGACAAAGAGTTGCGCATCTTGCTGCTGGGTCTGGACAATGCAGGCAAGACAACTCTCCTGAAACAGCTGGCATCTGAAGACGTCAGTCACATCACACCAACACAGGTCAGTGGCTGGGTTGTTAACCTCATTGAGGGGTGGATGATTCTGCAGTTATGTTACTAATCTGGTGTGCTGTGACTGGCTGGTTTGTAGGTTGGTGTATTCACTAGAGCTGGTCTCCATTAATTAGTGACATAAAGTTATGGTCAGTATACAGCTGACTGTGTGTATTTGCTGACAGGGTCAGAACATGTCATCATGGCACTGTGTGTGTTTGCTGACAGGGTCAGAACATGTCATCATGCCACTGTGTTTGCTGACAGGGTCAGAATATGTCATCATGTCACTGTATGTTTGCTGACAGGGTCAGAACGTGTCATCATGCCACTGTGTTTGCTGACAGGGTCAGAATATGTCATCATGTCACTGTATGTTTGCTGACAGGGTCAGAACGTGTCATCATGTCACTGTGTGTTTGCTGACAGGATCAGAACATGTCATCATGCCACTGTGTGTGTTTGCTGACAGGGTTTCAACATCAAGTCAGTGCAGTCCTCAGGCTTCAAGCTCAATGTGTGGGACATTGGTGGCCAGAGGAGAATCCGACCTTACTGGAAAAACTACTTTGAGAACACAGACTTACTAGTAAGTCTAATTTAGTACTGGCTTTGTGTGTGCATATGTTAGTGAGTGTGTGTCTATGTGTGACAGGGTGGGGGTGGGGGTGGGGTGGGTATATGTGTTTACCATTTATGTGTGTGTGCACGCATGTGCATGTGTGTGT
>OY757551.1:7500-45000 GCA_963584105.1 Alviniconcha strummeri | reverse complement strand
AGACATGGTGATGACGTGTGAGACAGCAATGTCATGACCTCATGACCTGTTTCAGGAGCTGTGGGAACTGCTTTAGGAAGACATGGTGATGACGTGTGAGACAGCAATGTGATGACCTCATGACCTGTTTCAGGAGCTGCGGGAACTGCTTTAGGAAGACATGATGTGTGAGACAGCAATCTGATGACCTCATGACCTGTTTCAGGAACTGCGAGAACTGCTGGAGGAGGAGAAGCTGGCTGGGGTTCCAGTCATGATCTTTGCCAACAAGCAGGATCTGGTCAACGCCTGCGCTGCCCATGAGATTGCCGACGGGCTCAACCTCAACTCCATCCGGGACAGAGAGTGGCGGATACAGCCATGCTCAGCTATTTCCGGGGAGGGAGTGCGGGTGAGTCTCTTCTCCTTGGACTGTAGTGATGCGTTCTGCAGGTCCGCTATTTTGGAATGAAGACTGAAGGCCCGATGCTGGCTCATCAGCAGCTGAAACTGTGGCCGATGACGGTCACTGAGAGGATGGGCATTTGCCTCTGAGATGAAAAAGGACGATAAATCGGGGCAAAATAACAGCAGATGTAAATTACTTGCATGTACTGGGTACTCCCATTAAAGGCAACAGCAGCCCATGTCTTAGGTGACAGGCATGGTATCACGAGGTTGGACTGGGTACATTGGAAATAAGTGGCCTGTGGTCTGTGTTGTTGATGGGATAGTGATAAGAGGGGCTACAATGATGGGTGTAGTGGTAAGAATGGGCCTACAGTGATGGATGTAGTGATAAGAATGGGGCTACAATGATTGATGCAGTGATAAGAATGCAGTTACAATGATGGATTGATGGATGTAGTGATAAGAATGGGGCTACAATGATGGATGTAATGATAAGAATGGGGCTACAATGATGGATGTAGTGATGGGAATGGGGCTACAATGATGGATGTAGTGATGGGAATGGGGCTTCAGTGATAGATGTAGTGACAAGAATGAGGCTACAATGATGGATATAAGAAAACAGATACAGTGAAAAGAGATGCTGCTGGAAATAAAAAGAGCAGCATGGTGTTTAGAATATGGAGGAAATTATCATGCAGGAAAGAAGAAGAGAGATGCAAAAACAAATGTGCATGCACTTGTAATCTCTTGCTCCATCTACATATTTATGGGAACATGTATCTAGTGAGTATGCAAATAAAACCCGTTTTGATTTGTAGACAGCTTTGAAGTGTGAAGGAGACAAGTCAAGAGACTGAATTGTTCTGTCTGTGTTGTGCTAGTGAGGAAACTGCTTACTGCGCAGGTTGGCATTGAGTGGGTGATAAAGACATGTGTGAAATGCTCGGTCTGTGTTGTGCTAGTGACAAAACTGCTTGCTGTGCAGGATGGCAATGAGTGGGTGATAAAGACCTGCATGAAATGCTCTGTCTGTGCAGGATGGCATTGAGTGGGTGATAAAGACCTGCATGAAATGCTCTGTCTGTGCAGGATGGCATTGAGTGGGTGATAAAGACCTGCATGAAATGCTCTGTCTGTGCAGGATGGCAATGAGTGGGTGATAAAGACCTGCATGAAATGCTCTGTCTGTGCAGGACGGCATTGAGTGGGTGATACAGACCTGCGTGAAATGCTCTGTCTGAGCAGGACCGCATTGAGTGGGTGATACAGACATGCGTGAAATGCTCTGTGCAGGATGGCTCTGTCTGTGCAGGACGGCACTGAGCGGGTGGTAAAGACCTGCGTGAACTGTTTTCTGTCTGTGTTGTGCTAGTGACAGTTGAGTGGGTGATACAGACCTGTGCGAAATGCTCTGTCTGTGCAGGATGGCATTGAGTGGGTGATACAGACCTGTGTGAAATGCTCTGTCTGTGCAGGATGGCACTGAGTGGGTGATACAGACCTGTATGAAATGCTCTGTCTGTGCAGGATGGCATTGAGTGGGTGATAAAGACATGCAACAGCAAGAAGAAGTGATGGGCGGAGGAGGCTGTGTAGCTGTAGGAGAGACTAAATATCAAAATCTTCATCCCTGCTCATCCGCTGTACCACAGACCCCATCCTCTTTCATCGGACCACGTCACACACACTGGACATGGCTCTCGCTGTCCAGCTAATACTGTTCAGCATGCTGGGTCTGTGTGCTTAGCTCATCACCGTGTCCTTCATCTTCATCCGTCTGCCGTTGCAGTCAGTGTGGAGTGTCTCCTTCTGCTGACTGACTGTCTTCATCACACGCTCTTTGCACGTCTTACTTAACAGTGCGTTCAGTTGTGTGGAGTAATGTCTGGTAGCAACCTTTTTTTCACAGTAACTCTTGATGTTTGTTGTCATTGTTTGTTTTCTTTTCTTTTTTGTTGTTGTCCAGTTATGCTTGTCATTTTTATTGTATGATTGTGATGTATGGCTATGTGTGTGTGTTTTTTGTTGTTGTTTTTTACCTGCCTCATTTTGTGACATTTGTTTTCCATTTTGCTAGGTGATGTAAGTGTATTTTGAAGTAATGATCTATTGCAATTTGTAAACGTGTGTCTAATAAGTTTGAAGAGTAGGTATTGGTCCCCTTTTGTTTTGCTCTGCCACGTTCACCATTTTTGTTCTCTCCAGTTTTGGTGTATAGAAAGACGTATCCACTAGTGGGGATGCAGTGAATATAAATTATACAGTCGGCCAACTTTGCATGTTGTGGTGATCTGAGTTGTCACCTCTTTCACTACTGATGCATATTTGTTGTTTTAGTTTTTGTTGTACGCCACTTCCGTCCAATGGGGGAAGAAAAACACCTCACTTTCACTGTGGTGGCTGGTCATGGTAACACTGGCCTAAATCTGTTTCCTTTTTTCCTGTGCTTAAACTGTTTCACCCCATTTAAACTATTTTGTTTTTATTATTGCATATAATGATATATTATTATGAATGTGCATAGGTTGTGTGCCGGTTGCATGGTTAGTTCTGTAGAGTAACTGGTTTGCATATATACGTGTTAACAAAATGATAAGTTACTTCAGCATACACATGGCTAGCCATGACTGTACTTAATGACAAAGTTTGTGTGTGGTTTTTGTCCAGTTTTGGCTTACATTTGTGAAACAACGTGCATGTGGAATGTGAGGTGGGTGCGCAAAAGTGTTTGAATGTCGGCATGTAGAACTAACAGATGAATCTGCTTCCTGGACTTATTGCTGATGTTTGAAGGGATGGACAAGTAACACATCGTGTAGGGGTCAGGGTCCTTACTGGCAGCTTTCCAAACTAACACCTATCTCTTCCCCGATCTTTTGCTTGACATTTTGTTAGGGTTGCGGTGAGTTTCAAGAAGGACCATGCTAACATTGTTTTGTAATGAAATAAGCATACATGTATGCATGTTGTGTTTGGCGGAAAACCTGTTTGTGAAATTTGGGTCACTGAGATAACTGTGAAACCTAAGCCTCAGGCCAGTGCGTTTTGTTTGGTTATAAATGATCATGGACTGCTTGGTTTGTTTTTTCTAAATATATTTTTGTTTATGAAATGTGTGTGCTCTTTATTTATGTCACTATGAATGTGGAACACATAGAGATCTGTTCACTCAAGCTAAAAAGAAAATGTGTCAGTCTGAATCCAAAAAAAAGTACAATTCATGAATAATAAAAGGGGAGAAAAGGTTTTCAGTGTAAACTAGTACAGCATTTGTTGTTAGCGTATGGAGGGAAGTTATGAAGCTGATTTGTTTTGTATTATGGCGGCTACGCATTGGTGCAGTCAGGTGACGGTACCAGGGCAGTGGCCTTGGGAACCAAGAGGGGACTTGTTAAATGCTCCACTGGACACTTTAAGGGACTGAGTACCTCGCAGTGTTGACTGTGTGCAGTCGGACAGCCTGTGAACGGATAGTCTGTACAACCCGGTGAGCTCAGCAGAAAAAGTAAGGACTGGGGCCCCAAGGAAGTGGGGGGATTTAAAAACAATGCCAGTGGCTTTTACGAAAGGGGTAGAGTCTGTAAAGCATCAGTGTGTCTGTGAAAAGGACTGGAGCATCTCTTCCTTGGTAGTGTCTGTGAAAAGGACTGGAGCATCTCTTCCTTGGTAGTGTCTGTGAAAAGGACTGGAGCATCTCTTCCTTGGTAGTGTCTGTGAAAAGGACTGGAGCATCTCTTCCTTGGTAGTGTCTGTGAAAAGGACTGGAGCATCTCTTCCTTGGTAGTGTCTGTGAAAAGGACTGGAGCATCTCTTCCTTGGTAGCAATGTGGCCATGCTGTGTTCAGTGTAGGGACTGGTTTTGTGGATTGACTCGGGGGGGCACGGTTCAGGCCTTTGAAATGTGAATTTGCTTAGGACACAGTTGGAGTGTCCTGCGGTGACCTGTTCACAGGACATTAAAATCCAGTGGCTAACTTTATAGGTTATGGTCTGCTTCATGTCACAGGCATGACTGCATAATTTATGATCAGTTGCTGTGGAAACAAGAGCACGGGATGTCACTGTTGGGTTCACAGGACATTAAAATCCAGTGACTAACTTCATAGTTATGATCCGCTTCATGTCACAGCATGACTGCATAATTTATGATCAGTTGCTATGGAAACAAGAGCACAAGATGTCACTGTCGGGTGTCTGACCGTGTACTGTAGGTTTCATATGTGCTCTATTTTCATCTGATTCTGTGCCTTATTTTCTTGTGATCCTGATCTGACATGAGCCTATGAAAATAGTGTATCATGTAATTAATAGGCATTCTTGATAAGGCAGGACTACTATCTGTATCACAGCATGTTACTACTGTATGATTTACTAAAGCCAGGCTGCACTTTGAACGCAAAAAATTAATTTAAAAAAAGCATATTTTTCATTGTGTCATCTCTCTCATGAATGGTGATCTTTTCACAAGTTACAGCTTTTGTTCGTTTGTTATAGCTTCAACAAGATGGTAATAATGGTACCAACACAGTGATTGCTTTGCCACTGTTGTCTGCCATTCAACGTCTGCCCACAGTCGCCTTTCAGTCAATCAGTGCAGAAATGGGTGGCATGGCATGACATCTGTTTGGTGACTTTAGATCAGGTAGTCCTATGGCCACATTAACGAAAATGGATCTTAAGCCTTATGGGAAGAGTTATGTTCTTGATTGATCCAGCACAGACCTATTTTTTGCTGTCCTGCCGTTTCTGTTCTTGATGTCGAGCATTTTTAACAATTACCATGTGAAAACAGAATATGTTTCGCCCTGATATAACCGCAGTGGTTGACTGGGTGTAAAACACCAAGTTACTTACTTGAACATGAATGCATGTGGTGATATGAGTACTTTGTTGCAGGCATTGCATGGCTGATCCATGTCTGACTCTTTGAGCAGGGAACGTTTGTGAGCTTGTTTATGCATAATTCACTGCACAAGGGGAGTCATGATCACAGGGAGTTGTGTTGCAATCTTTTCCATGCATTCACTGAATGGTCCAGTGAGACCATGTCAGTGCTTTCACTGAACAGGGTGTGTCCGACCATGCCAATTAAATACATTCACTGGACAGGGAGTGTCAGACCTTGTCAGTGCATTCACTGGACAGGGAGTGTCACACCTTGTCAGTGCATTCATTGAACAGGGAGAGTCAGACATTGTCAATGCATTCACTGAACAGGGAGTGTCAGATTATGTCAGTGCATTCACTGAACAGGGAGAGTCAGACTTTGTCAACACTTTCACTGAACAGGGAGAGTCATCATCTTGTCCATGTGTAGACTGAACAGGGAGAGTGGTAATCTGTTCTGTGTGTTCACTGAATGGTAGTGTCAGAGCATGTTCATGAATTCACTGAACAGGGAATGTCAGACATTGTCCAGTCAGTCATGGAACAGGGAGGAATTGTGTCTATGTATAGACTGAAAGGGAGAGTCAGATCTTGTCCATGTATAAACTGAACAGGGGAAGTCAGATCTTGTCCATGTATAAACTGAACAGGGAAAGTCAGATCTTGTCCATGTATAAACTGAACAGGGGAAGTCAGATCTTGTCCATGTATAAACTGAACAGGGAAAGTCAGATCTTGTCCATGTATAAACTGAACAGGGAAAGTCAGATCTTGTCCATGTATAAACTGAACAGGGATAGTCAGATCTTGTCCATGTATTATTGTATAGATTGAATAGGGATAGTTGGATCTTGTCCATGTATAGATTGAACAGGGAGAGTCAGAACTTGTCCATGTATAGACTGAACAGGGAGAGTTCGATCATGTCCATGCATCAATTGAACAGGGAGAGTTGGATCCTGTCCATGCATCAATTGAACAGGGAGAGTCGGATCTTGTCCATGCATCAATTGAACAGGGAGAGTTGGATCCTGTCAATGTCTAGACTGAGCAGGGAAAGTCAAAGTTTGTCAGTATATAGTTACTGAACAGGGAGAATCAAATCTTGTCCATGCAAACAACACTGAGAATCAGACCTTGCCAGTGCATTCACTGAACAGGGAGAGTCCAACCCTGTCCATGTATAGACTGAACAGGGAGAGTTACTGTCCAGTTATAGACTGAGCAGGAAGTCCAACCCTGTCCATGAATAGATTGAACAGGGAGAGTTGGACACTGTCTGTGTATAGACTGAACAGGGAGAGTCACTGTCCATGTATCGACTGAATGGTGAGAGTCAGACATTGTCCATGTATAGACTGAACAGGGAGAGTCACTGTCCATGTATAGACTGAACAGGGAGAGTCAGTCACTGTCCATATATAAATTGAACAGGGAGAATCACTGTCCATGTATAGATTGAACAGGGAGAGTCACTGTCCATATATAGATTGAACAGGGAGAGTCACTGTCCATGTATAGATTGAACAGGGAGAGTCACTGTCCATGTATAGATTGAACAGGGAGTCAGACACTGTCCATGTATAGATTGAACAGGGAGAGTCACTGTCAATGTATAGATTGAACAGGGAGTCAGACACTGTCCACGTATAGACTGAACAGGGAGAGTCACTGTCAATGTATAGATTGAACAGGGAGTCAGACACTGTCCATGTATAGACTGAACAGGGAGAGTCACTGTCAATGTATAGATTGAACAGGGAGTCAGACACTGTCCATGTATAGACTGAACAGGGAGAGTCACTGTCCATATATAGACTGAACAGGGAGAGTCAGTGCCCATGTATAGAATGAGCAGGGAGAGTCCAATCCTGTCCATGTATAGACTGAAAAGGGAGAGTAAGACACTGTCCACATATATAATCCACAAGGAGAGTCAGACCTTGTCAGTACATTCACTGAACAGGGAGAATCAGGTCTTGTCCATGTAGACAACACTGAGAGTCAGACCTTGTCAGTACATTCACTGAACAGGGAGAATCAGGTCTTGTCCATGTAGGCAACACTGAGAGTCAGACCTTGTCAGTGCATTCACTGAACAGGGAGAATCAGGTCTTGTCCATGTAGACAACACTGAGAGTCAGACCTTGTCAGTACATTCACTGAACAGGGAGAATCAGGTCTTGTCCATGTAGACAACATTGAGAGAGTCAGACCTTGTCAGTACAATCACTGAAAAGGGAGAATCTGGTCTTGTCCATGTAGACAACACAGAGAGTCAGACCTTGCCGGTACAGTCACTGAACAGGGAGAATCAGGTCTTGTCCATGTAGACAACATTGAGAGTCAGACCTTGTCAATGCATTCGCTGAACAGGAAGTCACGATCTTGTCCCTGCGTTCAGCAAACGGGGATAGTTTGGGATCTTTGTTCAGTCTGTCTGGGTAAGCCAGTAGCAGGTGCGAATTAGTCTGTGCTGCAGGTTTTTCTGAAGGACTGTGAAGAACTGCACCATCATCTCACTGAGGTACAAAATAGGAAGTTTGAATTATGGAATGATTGTTAGATCAAATCAGAAATGTAGCAATATTATTTAATCCAGAATTTAAACCACCTGTCTCAACATATGTTTGGACTCAGAGTGAAAAAGTGAGAACACCACAGCTGTGGATTGTTTTTTGCACTGTCACAATTTCCAGCTGTAAACAGCATGATCTGTTCAGTTCCCAGCTGCAAAAAGCATGATCTGTTACAATTCCAGCTGTATACAGCATAATCTGTCCACAATTCCAACTGCAAACAGCATTGTCTGTTCAGTTTCCAGCTGTAAATTAAGCAGCATGATTCAGTCACAATATCCAGCTGTAAACAGCATGATCTGTTCACAATTCCAGCTGTAAACAGCCTGATCTGTCCAGTTTTCAGCTGTAAACAGCATGATCTGTTCACAATTTTAGCTGTAAACAGCATGATCTATTCAGTTCCCAGCTGTAAAAAGCATGATCTATTCAGTTCCCAGCTGTAAAAATCATGATCTGTTCAGTTTCCAGCTGTAAACAGCATGTTCTGTCTAAAATTCCAGCTGTAAACAGCATGATCTGTTCCCAGTTTCCAGCTGTAAACAGCATGATCTGTTCCCAGTTTCCAGCTGTAAACAGCATGATCTTTTCCCAGTTTCCAGCTGTAAACAGCATGATCTGTTCCCAGTTTCCAGCTGAAACAGCATGATCTGTTCCCAGTTTCCAGCTGTAAACAGCATGATCTGTTCCCAGTTTCCAGCTGTAAACAGCATGTTCTGTCTAAAATTCCAGCTGTAAACAGCATGATCTGTTCCCAGTTTCCAGCTGTAAACAGCATGTTCTGTCTAAAATTCCAGCTGTAAACAGCATGATCTGTTCCCAGTTTACATCTGTAAACAGCATGATCTGTTCCCAGTTTACAGCTGAAACAGCATGATCTGTTCCCAGTTTCCAGCTGAAACAGCATGTTCCAGGTACAATATCCTGCTGTAAACAGCACAATGTGTTCACAATTTCAGCTGTAAAAGTATGATCTGTTCACAGTTTCCAGCTGTAAACTGCATGATCTGTCCACAATTCCAGCTGTAAACAGTTGATCTTTTCACAATTCCAGCTGTAAGCAGCATGATCTGTTCAGTTTCCAGCTGTAAACAGCATGATCCAGTCAGAATATCTGGCTGTAAACAGCATGATCGAGTCCCAATTTACATTTGTAGACTGCATGATCCAGTCACAATATCCTGCTGTAAACAGCATGATCTGTTCTCAATTTCAGCTGTAAACAATCACAGCTTACAGTGTTCACAATTTACAGCTGTAAAATCACCACAGCAGTGGCAGTCTCATTCTGTTGTAGCTGGCTGTTCCAACCATCTCGTGTTGTTTGCAGCTGTTGTGTTCTGTACACAGGTTACAGACTGGACACTGTCTTTTTAGCTTGCTCCAACACAAGCCTGGATGGTTTTAAATGTGTTTGTCAGAATGTGGTGTGAAGTGACCATATCCTGGAATGTGGTGTGAAGTGACCATATCCTGGAATGTGGTGTGAAGTGACCATATCCTGGAATGTGGTGTGAAGTGACCACATCCTGGAATGTGAAGTGACCATTCCTCTGGAACATGCAGGAACTGCCAAGCGAGTTTGTGGACGGTAACAGTGTGGACGGGTTTTGTGCATGTTGCAATATATTTCTCTCACTCTTAATGCATATCATTGTACCAGGACTGACATGTGTCGAGTAGTCTTTGGTTTACTTGGTGATTTTGTTTGTGGAGTATTTACCTAATCAAATGGATGTAGAATGTTAATTATTGATCACTATATTCACCAGTCTTTATTAAATATTTATGATGCAACCATGAACTTGAGGTTTGTCATTGCTTGAAGAAGTGCGCATGAGATGGGAGACACTGGAACCCCTGATGAAGGACCATTCCTCCTTTACACCTTGTTTCTCTGGAACATTTTCTGTCCTATGTCCATGTGAATGGACCTTCACCAAGCATCTCCACTGTTTGAAAACCACTTTTCCATACATTATAGGAGGGTCTTCGAACAGGGGTTCCTCTGTGCTTCTGTTTTCTTTTGGTCTCATCCGCTGCTTGATTGTTGTCTCAACAAAGATACTCTACACCAAGATAACACAGTCCTTATGCCAAGTAGTTATAGCCTACTAAACAAAACAAAAATACATGAGAGCACATTTCAGTTACTTGCCCTGGATCAAGCAGGCTTTTTGGATGAAGTGAATGGAACGGATCTTCACTGACAACAGCACAAACATCACTAGGACCGGCCACAAAGCACCTTCAGAGAGAAGATGCATAATCATGCCATGTCATTTCCCTGCCTGCTTTTTTTCTTCTTTTTTTCTCACTCAAAGCAAGAATGCTATCAATCAATACCGCTTCACATGACCAGCCATAGGTTAGCAAAGACTACAATAATCTTTGCAGTTAGCCAGGGAACCAGTTATGAAGGGAGGTAATTCTCTGTGCCTGTCTTCACATTTAGTGGACTGCGCTAATGTAGAATATTTTCTATTACAAAAAGCAAAGAGCTCATGCAGTTTACTGTGAAAATATTTAAAGTGTTTCTTGTGCTCTCTCCCTCTCTTTCTCTCTCACACACACACCAACATGCATACACACACAGACAAACACATACACAGCAAAGCTGTTCCAAGGGGTTCTACTTGTCCTTTAGCACTGAAACCAAGAGATTCATCACAGAGAAGCTTGACACACACACACAGTGACACACCTTCCCACAGTCTCCAAAATGCCAGTCTCTGTGCAGCTACATGTAATCACAGCTCCACAACTATCAAGTTTCTGTAAAATAAGCTAAGAAATGTAAAATGCTTCAAAATTGTAAATTTACAAAATGCAGGTCTATATCAATACATCATATCTAGAAACCTTTTCTGAAGTAATCAGAAAAGAGCAGAACTTTGGTTGTATTTCACCAAACAAACAAACAAAAAATTTTTTTTGCAGAAACACATGGCTGGACAACAAAATATGAAAGTGAAAGGAATACCCATAGGCATACTTTGGAGTCCAGAAATATGAGACTGGTGCAATAAACATCTGAAGAAGAAAAAAAATTCTAAATGCAAAAGCATGTAACAGCACTGATGTCGGGGGGGGGGGGGGGGGGGGTAGAAATATAAAGTCACTCACTCACTCACACAAACACACAGTCAGCCCTACACATGCATACAGTCACCCCTACACACACAGTCAACCCTACATACAGAGCCATACACAAACACAATCTCTGCTGCGGACAGATGACAGCAAACACACACACACACACACCCTGAGAAAAGATCAAATGTACACATACCCACTGTCTCTCTCTCTCTCTCTCTGACACTTTTCCCTCTTCATTTTGCTTTTTTGTTTTCTTTTTTCCAAAGAGCAAAATAAAATCTCTTGTTTGGGGATGACAACGAAATGTACACTTCAGAGTTTATTCTATTTAAATAGACTATCAAAAACACATAAATACATATAATCATATGTACACTATAGTAAATAACAAAACAAACTGTGTGTGTTAAGTCTATAAATGGGTTCCAAAACACATGTGATAAATATTCATTTATGAGGCTGCCAGCACCACACTAGCAGATAAAAAAAAGGTCCAAAGTATGGGGGTCTCACACACATACAAACAAGGTTAGAAGTAAAAGGGTCACACACACACAAGGGGTATGAAGTAAGGGGGTTACACACACAAGGGGTCAGAAGTAAGGGGGTCACACATACAAGGGGGTCAAAAGTAAGGGGGTCACACACACACACGAGGTTAAGAAGGGGGGCACACACAAGAGGGTAAGAAGTAGGTGGGTCACACACACAAGGGGGTCACATGCACATAAGGGGTAAGAAGAGGGTAACATGCACACAAGGGGTAAGAAGGGGATCACACACACACACAAGGGGTAAGAAGGGGGTCACACACACACACACAAGGGGGGGTCACACACACACACCAGGGGGTTCAGAAGGGGGTCACACACACAAGGGGTAAGAAGGGGGTCACATACACACACAGGGTAAGAAGGAGTAACATGTACACAAAGGGGTCAGAAGTAAGAGGGTCTGATGGCAGGGGGGTAACATGCAACAGGGGTCAGAAATGAGGGGTCTGATGACAGGCAGGGGGTCAGTGAAAGAGCCGAGCATGACTGATGTTGACAGGGTTTCGTGGCCACACGCTAATGTTGCAGGGTGTTGACAACCGAATGACTGATGTTGACGGGGTTTCGTGGCCACACGCTAATGTTGCAGGGTGTTGACAACCGAATGACTGATGTTGACGGGGTTTCGTGGCCACACGCTAATGTTGCAGGCTGTTGACAACCGAATGACTGATGTTGACGGGGTTTCGTGGCCACATGCTAATGTTGCAGGCTGTTGACAACGGCATGACTGATGTCGACGGGGTTTTGTGGCCACACGCTAATGTTGCAGGGTGTTGACAACCGAATGACTGATGTTGACGGGGTTTCGTGGCCACACGCTAATGTTGCAGGGTGTTGACAACCGAATGACTGATGTTGACGGGGTTTCGTGGCCACACGCTAATGTTGCAGGCTGTTGACAACCGAATGACTGATGTTGACGGGGTTTCGTGGCCACACGCTAATGTTGCAGGCTGTTGACAATGGCATGACTGATGTTGACGGGGTTTCGTGGCCACACACTAATGTTGCAGACTGTTGATAACAGCATGAGTGAAATCACTGGTAGTGTTTTGACCTCCCATGTCTTTGGTTTTGACCTGGAAAAACAGAAGAAGAAAAAACAGTGAAAAACAAGTGGAGCAAATGCTCACTGCACTCACAGGAAACAGGAAAACCCAAAAGACCTCCCACGTCTTTGGTTCTGACCTGAAAAAGAAAAGAAAGAACACTGTGTGTGTGTGTGTATGTGGATATGCTGGTGAGTGGGAAGGCAAACCAACAATGCCAGCCACAGCACCAGCATAAAGTACACTAAGAAGAAACCTGGCAGCAAAGGTAACATACCACTACTGGTAATACTTAGCCCATATGACACAGTAAGCTGTTCAAGTTCCAGCACCACAAGATGTCAGTGATATTCACATTATGTGGGTTCAAATCAATGCACAAGTTTTTGCAATTCTCCACTGTCATTGCAAGAAAAACCAATGTGACTGTATCTGACGTACGAGTTCAGTTGTGTGCAGTACCATGCAAGCGCATCAACTATGATCAAGGATCACAAAAAGACATTCACATACCACAAGTGCTCAGCTACACACACACGCACACATGCAAGCACACACGCATACACACACACACGCATGTGCACACACACAGAGAAAAGCACAGCTACACATACATAGAAAAGAAATGCACAGCCACACACATGCAAAAACACAGCTACACATATATACACAGATAGAAAAAAAGTGCATAGCTACACACACACACACAGGGAAAACAGTGCACATGTAAAACACACATGCACAGAAAACAGTGCACATGTAAAACACATACTCGCACACACACACACACACACACACACACACGCACACACACACTGTACCCTTCCAGCTTTGATGACTCTGTGGATAGCATCCTGGATGAGGAGGGCGTAGTACTCCTGGTGGATGTGTTTCAGCATGTTGCAAGCACTCAGCAGCGTGGCTGTGGGGTTGGCAATGTTCTTCCCCACAGCTTCAGCAAAGGCGTGACGTGCACCCTGTCAGTTAACAAACACCAGGTTGCTTTAGGGTTGGGAAAAACAGAACAAAAAATCTAAAACAAGATCCAAACACAAAAAGGTTCAAATGAACGCTGCCACAGACACACAGCATGTAAATTGTCAGGGAAACCCCCTTTATCAAGCCACAAAACAACACTTAAATGTTTAAATTTAAATACGCACACTTTATCATGCCAACAATCTTCCAAGCACCGAACAAGCTGTAAAAACTCAACCAAAACAAGATAAGTCTTTTTCTTTCATGTTCAATTGTTTTTGACCGTTTATCTGTTGTTCAAGTATCGTTTTGTGGCTTAATAAAGGGGATTTCCCCAAACATTTGCTTTAGGGTTGACAATCCTCTTCCCCACAGCTCCAGCAAAGGCATGACATGCGCCCTGTCTGTTAATAAACACCAGGTTGTTTTAGGGCTGACAATCCTCTTCCCCACAGATTCAGCAAAGGCATGACATGCACCCTGTCAGTTAACAAACACCAGGTTGTTTTAGGGCTGACAATCCTCTTCCCCACATATTCAGCAAAGGCGTGATGTGCACCCTGTCTGTTAATAAACATACCAGGTTGTTTTAGGGCTGACAGTGTTCTTCCCCACAGATTCAACAAGGGCGTGACATGCGCCCTGTCTGTTAATAAACAAGCCAGGTCACTGTGTGGCTATGGGGTTGGCTATGTTTTTCCCTACACATCTGACAATGGTGTGACATGTATCCTGTTAGTGAGAGGGGGGCATATAGTTAGTTGGGGGAGAGATAAATACAAAATGAACAAAGACAGAAGGTGCTGGGGATGCATGGAGAGAAAGCAAGTGAGAAGGAGAGAGAGAGAACGAAAGTGGGAAAAAGACAGAAAGGAGACACTGCTGACCTGTTCAAAAATGGCCACGTCCTGGCTGTAGCTTTCCCCAGGAACCACTCCGGCACCGCCCACCAGCCCTGCGGCCAGGTTGTCCACAATGTTGCCGTAGAGATTTGGCATCACCATCACGTCAAACTGGTGTGGGTTGGACACCAGCTGAAAAGAATCATCACCATCAGAACCACTGCAACAGTCATTGTTACTCGAAAACACCAGCCTTCCTCAACCACCCTGTTCACTGACAAGCACGGTCCTGAAGTTTCCATCTAAGCAGGATGATGGGGACGATTCATCTTATTCACCATGCCCTTGGCATCAGTAAGGCAAGGTGATGTAGTCAGTAACCTCGGCTTGGCGGTAGTCAACAAAACCTGATGTAGCCAGTCACCTCAGCTTGGCAGTAGTCAAAAAACCCTGATGTAGCCTGCCTGTCAAAAACCTGATGTAGTCTGCCTGATGGTTTTCCAGCAGTTGACAAAACCCAATGCAGTCTACCTGTCAAAAGTAGTCATATCTACTGATGGTTTTCCAGTAGTTGACAAAACCTGATGTAGTCTGCCTGTCAAAAGTAGTCATTTCTACTGATGGCTTTCAAGTAGTTGACAAAACCTGATGTAGTCTGCCTGTCAAAAGTAGTCATTTCTACTGATGGCTTGGCAGTAGTTGACAAAACCTGATGTAGTCTGCCTGTCAAAAGTAGTCATTTCTACTGATGGCTTGGCAGTAGTCGACAAAACCTGATGTAGTCTGCCTGTCAAAAGTAGTCATTTCTACTGATGGCTTGGCAGTAGTCGACAAAACCTGATGTAGTCTGCCTGTCAAAAGTAGTCATTTCTACTGATGGCTTGGCAGTAGTCGACAAAACCTGATGTAGTCTACCTGTCAAAAGTAGTCATTTCTCCTGATGGCTTGGCAGTAGTCGACAAAACCTGATGTAGTCTACATGTCAAAAGTAGCCATATCTACTGATGGCTTGGCAGTAGTTGACAAAACCTGATGTAGTCTGCCTGTCAAAAGTAGTCATATCTACTGATGGTTTTCTAGTCTATGATTATTGGTTGTCAGTGATCAGGTTATATACTATGGTCCATTTGTCCATGCTCATCACCCGTCATTGATTGGTTATTTACAGATGGTCTATCTATCCATGTTCACTGACAAGGTTATTTATTGATGTTCATTATCAAGGTTATTTACTGACAGCCTATCTGTCCATGTTCATTATCAAGGTTATTTACTGACAGCCTATCTGTCCATGTTCATTATCAAGGTTATTTACTGACAGCCTATCTGTCCATGTTCACCACCTGTCACTGACAAGGTTATTTATTGATGGTCTAGCTGTCCATGTTCATTATCAAGGTTATTTACTGACAGCCTATCTGTCCATGTTCATTATCAAGGTTATTTACTGACAGCCTTTCTGTCCATGTTCACCACCTGTCACTGACAAGGTTATTTATTGATGGTCTAGCTGTCCATGTTCATTATCAAGGTTATTTACTGACAGCCTATCTGTCCATGTTTATTATCAAGGTTATTTACTGACAGCCTATCTGTCCATGTTCATTATCAAGGTTATTTACTGACAGCCTATCTGTCCATGTTCATCACCTGTCATTGATAGGGTTACTTACAGATGGTCTATCTGTTCATCACCAGTCAATAATCATTTTATCTACCAGTGGCTACAGGTATGTCAATGATCATGTTGTCTACTCTTGACCTACACATCAACGATCACACTATCTGTTGATGTCTGTGTATCAGCAATCATGCTATCTACTGATCATCTACATGTCAACAATCACACTATCTAGTGATGGTCTACATGTCAACAATCACGCTATCTAGTGATGGTCTACATGTCAACGATCACGCTATCTAGTGATGGTCTACATGTCAACGATCACGCTATCTAGTGATGGTCTACATGTCAACGATCACGCTATCTAGTGATGGTCTACATGTCAACGATCACGCTATCTAGTGATGGTCTACATGTCAACGATCACGCTATCTAGTGATGGTCTACATGTCAACGATCACGCTATCTAGTGATGGTCTACATGTCAACGATCACGCTATCTAGTGATGGTCTACATGTCAACAGCCACGCTATCTAGTGATGGTCTACATGTCAACAGCCACGCTATCTAGTGATGGTCTACATGTCAACAGCCACGCTATCTAGTGATGGTCTACATGTCAACAGCCACGCTATCTAGTGATGGTCTACATGTCAACAGCCACGCTATCTAGTGATGGTCTACATGTCAACAGCCACGCTATCTAGTGATGGTCTACATGTCAACAGCCACGCTATCTAGTGATGGTCTACATGTCAACAGCCACGCTATCTAGTGATGGTCTACATGTCAACAGCCACGCTATCTAGTGATGGTCTACATGTCAACAGCCACGCTATCTAGTGATGGTCTACATGTCAACAGCCACGCTATCTAGTGATGGTCTACATGTCAACAGCCACGCTATCTAGTGATGGTCTACATGTCAACAGCCACGCTATCTAGTGATGGTCTACATGTCAACAGCCACGCTATCTAGTGATGGTCTACATGTCAACAGCCACGCTATCTAGTGATGGTCTACATGTCAACAGCCACGCTATCTAGTGATGGTCTACATGTCAACAGCCACGCTATCTAGTGATGGTCTACATGTCAACAGCCACGCTATCTAGTGATGGTCTACATGTCAACAGCCACGCTATCTAGTGATGGTCTACATGTCAACAGCCACGCTATCTAGTGATGGTCTACATGTCAACAGCCACGCTATCTAGTGATGGTCTACATGTCAACAGCCACGCTATCTAGTGATGGTCTACATGTCAACAGCCACGCTATCTAGTGATGGTCTACATGTCAACAGCCACGCTATCTAGTGATGGTCTACATGTCAACAGCCACGCTATCTAGTGATGGTCTACATGTCAACAGCCACGCTATCTAGTGATGGTCTACATGTCAACAGCCACGCTATCTAGTGATGGTCTACATGTCAACAGCCACGCTATCTAGTGATGGTCTACATGTCAACAATCACACTATCTAGTGATGGTCTACATGTCAACAGCCATGCTATCTAGTGATGGTCTACATGTCAACAGCCATGCTATCTAGTGATGGTCTACATGTCAACAGCCATGCTATCTAGTGATGGTCTACATGTCAACAGCCATGCTATCTGCTGACAGTGACAGCTTACCTGCATGCAGCAGTTGTCAATGATCATGCTGTCATATTTGATCTTGGGGTACATCTTTGACACGTCCTCACAGCACTTCAGAAACAGCCCATCGCCCAGTTTCCTGCAGCAAGACACCATGTGTCATCTCATCTGAGGTGAGGCACCATGTGTCATCTCACCTGAAGCAAGACACCCTGGGTTATCTGAGGCGAGACACCATGTGTCAGCTCATCTGAAGTGAGACACCCTGTGTCATCTCATCTGAGGTGAGACACCATGAGTCATATCTCATTAGGAGCTGGATTGTAGCTGTCATCACTTCTCATCTAGTTTTGAAATGCCAGCAAGGAGTTATCATTTGTACACTTGACTTGCAGGCTTCACTTTCTGTCTGAACACTTTTGATCCTACAGGTAAACGATGAAAAAAAGAAAACTGTTTACTTATCCTGTTTCGGTTATGGGTGCATAACCAAAACAGGATATGTGGACTCTTTATTTTTCGTTGTTTTCACAGTCTGTTGCTTGGAAGAAAAAAAGAGGTTTACCCCCCAAATTGCAAAAAGTTTCATGTTGTCTTATCAAAAATCAGCAGTCTTTTGAGCCTTTTGTGTGTTTGGGTATCCCACTTGGCCCCAGACCAGCCGCTGGCCTTTCTGTAGGAAATCCAATTGAAGGGAAGTAACTGTGTCAAATGATATCAGTATAAAACCTTAAAAATCAATAAACAGCCATCAGATGAAAGTTTCAGCTCACTTTGTATTGTTCCCCAGTTTGTAAATACATTGCTATTGTATATCCAGCAGGTTTTGATTTTCTTTTGTCCTTATCTGAATGTCAGGTTTTGTGAGGGTGCCCACTGGGTAACTGACTTTGCAAAATTTCCGGTCTGAATCTCCAAAGATGAAGGTCTGTGAGTTTGTTAGGGTGCCCAGGATAAGTGACTGAGCAAAGTTTGCAGTTCAACAATCAAAGGATGAATCTCCTAGGCTACTGCTAACAGTCCGGCTTTTGTTTATTTCTGTGCATCTATCATGCGTCCCTCTCACAACTTGGAAAGTTTACAGCGTCTCTCAAACTCCACCGAACTTCAAACAAAGGACATCACTGGAAGTAGTGCACAATAGCAGAAATGAGGCTTCAAGTCTCACAAGAATCCCGTTCCTATCTGCAAAAGCTGGGATGCTCCGTACAGAGCGTGTGGTTACTGGCTGCTGCTGGGCGGTCTGGGGTCGCACAGTAATAAAAAAAGAGTGTGTGGTGATGGGCAGTATGGGGCAAAGTGGGATATTGCTTCAAAATGCTAGCAGTCACAAATGTTTCAGCTTCCCCCCCTCCACCCCCCCACCCCACGTATTCAACTCCACACAAATTTAGATGAAACTAGAAGCAAAACATTCACAAAAAGTCACATTACCAGCACAAACAGGAAATGCATTTATTTTATTTTTTTTATTTTTTTAATGGGTGAATGATGGTGAAGAAAAGGAATACTCCAAATGCCTTGGCAATATTTTCCAATAAATCTTACCCTTGTACTTTATTTGTTTCTGTTGCCTGTATGCTGCATGCACTGTGTGCACGTGCCTGCATGCTTTTTTCTTCTCTTTGTTCTTCATGTTTAAACATATAACGCCTCCAGCAGTGCGGTACTGCATATCTGCAGAAATTAAGGTCCCCTCTGTTCACAACGCAGAGCTGACAAATGTTCTCCCTTTACATGCAGGAGCAGGTCAGAACACAGCCACATATGCTATACCTACTGCCAGGAATATCTTCCTTGTCCTAATTTCTACCTTCCCCATACATTCACCTTTATTTTTTCCAAATCCTTTGCCTAACTTTTATACTATTGTAAGGCCTTTTTTCTTCTTCTTCTAGGCCCATGGAATAAAACTGGTCACACTGCTCATAGTCACAAGCAATTGAAGTGGGTTTCCATGGTGAGTATAAAATATCAATAGGTACCCAGTACAGAGTGGCAACTGGTTTCTGGCACATACCCAAAACATTGTACTGCACATTGATGGACAGAGGCAAGGTTGGTTTTGGACACCATAACAGTGAACCAGACAAACCTGTGATTGACTGACTTATGTTCTGAACTGGTGTAGAAGAATTTTGAATGTGAGATTTGCCCTGAGGTGACCATCAGTGGATGACAGGAAGTTAAAGATAAATCCCCAAACTACTTAACACTTAATGCTATTATCATTGTCACAAGATTATTATGCTGACATTGTTTGAAGCTGTATTGTAACAGAAATGAAAAAAAAGATTTTTCTATATATATTAGTTTAGATATTGCCCATCACAGTTACTAATTATCAGTAGATACACAGATTACGAATCATACATTCCACTATGGTAGGACAGGAGCCACTCAACTGTGGTACAAGAAGTCTGCTGCGAGGGACTAACACTTGGAACATGCACTCACATGATGTTGGCCTTGTGAACAGCAGTCACTTTTTCACGGTTGTGTCGCATGGCATAGTCGAAGGCAAACTTGGCGATGCGTAAGGAGTTGTCTCGTGTCACAATCTTGAGACTCTCAATCACTCCTTCCACACTCTCATGCTCAAGGGCACTGTACTCTCCCTCCGTCTGCTCTCGGATAATGACAAAGTCCAGGTTGTTGTGACGAGCGTGGTAACCAGGCAGACTCTTGATCCACACCACATTGGCAAACAAGTCAAGCTCTCGCCTGCAACACAGGAATTGAACATAAAGTTGTTGTGAAAGCATGACAGACTGGTCCACACCACACAGGCAAACAAGTAAAACAGTGTTAAATGTCTGCTGTCACCCTTCAAACCGCCTTCATTCCAGTGCACAGCCCTCATGCTGAACATTAAAGGTAAAACAAACTAGTGTTAAACGTCTGCTGTCAACCTTCAAACTGCTTTCACTCCAGTGCACAGCCCTCATGCTGGTTTTAAAGGTAAAACAAACTAGTGTTAAACGTCTGCTGTCACCCTTCAAACTGCCTTCACTCCAGTGCACAGCCCTCATGCTGAACATTAAAGGTAAAACAAACTAGTGTTAAACGTCTGCTGTCACCCTTCAAACCGCCTTCACTCCAGTGCACAGCCCTCATGCTGAACATTAAAGGTAAAACAAACTAGTGTTAAACGTCTGCTGTCACCCTTCAAACCGCCTTCACTCCAGTGCACAGCCCTCATGCTGGTTTTAAAGGTAAAACAAACTAGTGTTAAACGTCTGCTGTCAACCTTCAAACCACCTTCACTCCAGTGCACAGCCCTCATGCTGAACATTAAAGGTAAAACAGTGTTAAACATCTTCTGTCAACCTTCAAACCGCCTTCACTCCAGTGCACAGCCCTCATGCTGAACATTAAAGGTAAAACAGTGTTAAACATCTTCTGTCAACCTTCAAACCGCCTTCACTCCAGTGCACAGCGCTCATGCTGAACATTAAAGGTAAAACAGTGTTAAACATCTTCTGTCAACCTTCAAACCACCTTCACTCCAGTGCACAGCCCTCATGCTGAACATTAAAGGTAAAACAGTGTTAAACATCTTCTGTCAACCTTCAAACCGCCTTCACTCCAGTGCACAGCGCTCATGCTGAACATTAAAGGTAAAACAGTGTTAAACATCTTCTGTCAACCTTCAAACCACCTTCACTCCAGTGCACAGCGCTCATGCTGAACATTAAAGGTAAAACAGTGTTAAACATCTTCTGTCAACCTTCAAACCGCCTTCACTCCAGTGCACAGCGCTCATGCTGAACATTAAAGGTAAAACAGTGTTAAACATCTTCTGTCAACCTTCAAACCGCCTTCACTCCAGTGCACAGCCCTCATGCTGAACATTAAAGGTAAAACAGTGTTAAACATCTTCTGTCAACCTTCAAACCGCCTTCACTCCAGTGCACAGCCCTCATGCTGAACATTAAAGGTAAAACAGTGTTAAACATCTTCTGTCAACCTTCAAACCACCTTCACTCCAGTGCACAGCCCTCATGCTGAACATTAAAGGTAAAACAGTGTTAAACATCTTCTGTCAACCTTCAAACCACCTTCACTCCAGTGCACAGCGCTCATGCTGAACATTAAAGGTAAAACAGTGTTAAACATCTTCTGTCAACCTTCAAACCACCTTCACTCCAGTGCACAGCGCTCATGCTGAACATTAAAGGTAAAACAGTGTTAAACATCTTCTGCCAACCTTCAAACCACCTTCACTCCAGTGCACAGCCCTCATGCTGAACATTAAAGGTAAAACAGTGTTAAACATCTTCTGTCAACCTTCAAACCACCTTCACTCCAGTGCACAGCCCTCATGCTGCGCATCCCAACCATGACCACAATGACCACAGCAACTCTGACCTGATGTTCATGTTGAGTGTCTGCAGGACTCCGCCCTTGAAGCTGGAGGGAGTGGTGATGATTCCCTTCACTCCAGTGCACAGCCCTCATGCTGCGCATCCCAACCATGACCACAATGACCACAATGACGACAGCAACTCTGACCTGATCTTCATGTTGAGTGTCTGCAGGACTCCGCCCTTGAAGCTGGAGGGAGTGGTGATGATTCCCTTCAGGCCCACGCCGTTCTTCTTGAACGACTCCACCACCGTCGCCACGCTTGAGCTCTGGGACTGCTGCACCTCACTGTCACCATGACAACCAGTCTGAGAGTCACCGTCAGGAAAATACACCCATATTTTGTAGGCGCGAGTATTGTATTACTTACCTACCGTATAATGAACTTCATTAACAATGAATTGAGATTCTCTGCTACGGGCATGAATCTTTACCCCGTTTTGGGTTAGTTTCCATTTCACAAAAATGTTCATCACCCAGTTGAATGTCTCTGTTGTCCTTTGGCAAAATCTCAGCTTTCTGGTCAACATCTCTCTGCCTGGGTCAAAGCCTGGGCTTTCTGGGTCAACAACACCACTACCGGGCTCAACACTTCCCCTCCTCCTGATTAAACACCTGCACTCTACCTGTCTCAACACCTGCACTCTACCTGTCTGATTTTTCATTGTTTTTCACTGTTTAACTGTTAAGTGTCGTTTTGTAGCTTGATAAAAGGAACTACCCAAAAAAATTGCATGTTGTGTTTTGTCCTAATATATAGCTTTCTTTTGAATCTTTTATGTGTTTGGATTTTCCTTGATAAGCTGAAAGTAAAAGTGTTGTTATCTCTGGTCCACATTACAGTCAATCTACCTGATGAAGATCTCCTCAAAGTCAACAGGGACTCCAGCAGCACGGAACACTTCACACACGCTGGCCATGAGCTCCGGTCCCACCCCATCGCCTGGGACCAGGGTCACCTTGTTGTGTCCCTCAGGGTGTGATACTGGCTCTGTGATATGCTGAAGCAGAGCAAGACAGTGGCTTTACTATGTGATATGCTGAAGTAGAGCAAGACGGTGGCTTTACTATGTGATATGCTGAAGGAGAGCAAGACGGTGGCTTTCCTATGTGATATGCTGAAGGAGAGCAAGACGGTGGCTTTACTATGTGATATGCTGAAGGAGAGCAAGACGGTGGCTTTACTATGTGATATGCTGAAGGAGAGCAAGACGGTGGCTTTACTATGTGATATGATGAAGAAAAGCAAGATGGTGGCTTTACTATGTGATATGCTGAAGGAGAGCAAGACTGTGGCTTTACTATGTGATATGATGAAGAAAAGCAAGATGGTGGCTTTACAGTGTGATATGCTGAAGGAGAGCAAGACGGTGGCTTTACTATGTGATATGATGAAGAAGAGCAAGATGGTGCCTTTAGTATGTGATATGCTGAAGGAGAGCAAGACGGTGGCTTTACAGTGTGATATGCTGAAGGAGAGCAAGACGGTGGCTTTACTATGTGATATGCTAAAGTAGAGCAAGATGATGACTTTACCATGCGGGGAAACTGAAGCCTGTCATGCCCAATGCGGGTACCAGTATCAACTACCACTAACTTGTGTGGATGAGGAAGCAGTGGATCAACTGGCTACTGTGACACAATTACTGCCACCACAGACCCACATCATTAAACACATTTAGCCAGCAGTTGGCACGGGAAGCTTGTGTCCCTCACTTTCTTAAGTTTCTACAGGTGGTCAAGATTCAAAATTCTGTCAGTGCTTTCTTCTTGAGGACCCCCCCGCCTCCCTCCCCCACCAGCACTAGAAGACAAAGATTAATGGAATTTTCTGACAAACATTATCAGAACATCATCATTCTTTGTAATACTTAATCAACATAACCTGACTTGAGGTAGTCAATGTTTCCCACACCAGTGTGACCTGGCAAACTGTCACAACCTTGTTCTTGCCTGGACATTAATATCATATCAAGACTCACATGTGTGAATCTGATCTACCATAACCAAACACTTACCACTGGTATGTGTGTGTGTGTGTGCATGCATGTGTGCGTGCGTGTGTGACACAGGTGTGAATCTGATGCTGATCTACCATAACCAAACACTTACCATTGGTGTGTGTGTGTGTGTGTGTGTGTGTGTGTGTGTCTGTGTGTGTGAGACACAGGTGTGAATCTGATGCTGATCTACCATAACCAAACACTTACCATTGGTGTGTGTGTGTGTGTGTGTGTGTGTGTGTGTGTGTGTGTGTGTGTGTCTGTGTGTGTGTGTGTGTGTGTGTGTGTCTGTGTGTGTGAGACACAGGTGTGAATCTGATGCTGATCTACCATAACCAAACACTTACCATTGGTATGTGTGTGTGTGTGTGTGTGTGTGTGTGTGTGTGTGTGTGTGTGTGTGTGTGTGTGTCTGTGTGTGTGAGACACAGGTGTGAATCTGATGCTGATCTATCATAATCAAAGATTCAAACACTTACAACTGGTGCGTGCATGCATGTGTGTGTGTGTGTGTGTGTGTGTGTGTGTGTGTGTGTGTGTGTGTGTGTGTGTGTGTGTGTGTGTGTGTGAGAGAGAGAGAGACACAGGTGTGAATCTGATGCTGATCTATCATAATCAAAGATTCAAACACTTACAACTGGTGGGTGCGTGCATGCATGCATGCGTGTGTGTGTGTGTGTGTGTGTGTGTGTGTGTGTGTGTGTGTGTGTGTGTGTGTGTGTGTGTGTGTGTGTGTGTGTGTGTGTGTGTGTGTGTGTGAGTGTGAGACACTGGTGTGAATCTGATGCTGATCTATCATAATCAAAGATTCAAACACTTACAACTCTGTGTGTGTGTGTGTGTGTGTGTGTGTGTGTGTGTGTGTGTGTGTGTGTGTGTGTGTGTGTGTGTGTGTGTGTGTGAGAGAGAGAGAGAGAGAGAGAGAGAGACAGAGACAGAGACAGAGACAGAGAGAGACAGAGAGAGAGGTGCGAATCTGATGCCGATTTATCAAACATTTAATACCCAATTACTAAAGGTATGTGACCTGCCACAGGTGTGAACCGGATGCAGATCTATCAAAGGCTTACCACTGGCATGTGTGATGCGACACAGGTGTGAACCGGATGCAGATCTATCAAAGGCTTACCACTGGCATGTGTGATGCAACACAGGTGTGAATCGGATGCAGATCTATCAAAGGCTTACCACTGGCATGTGTGATGCGACACAGGTGTGAATTGGAAGCAGATCTATCAAAGGCTTACCACTGGCGTGTGTGATGCGACACAGGTGTGAATCTGATGCTGGGAAACAAGGGCTACCTTAGACTGAAACACAACACCAACAGCCATGCAACATCCAAACCAAACAAATCAATGCATGCACAAACAAGAAAATCAAATGCTTAGAAGACTCACAAACTCAAACAAAGAGTCACAACTCACACTCAAAATGTAAAGTACAACTCAATCTCTGCACTGAACAATCTCAACAGAAACAGCCATCTCAATCAAGTGAGACAATAAACTATAAGTATAAAGGATATTTTCCATTCATTACTCTCACATTCACACAACTTGTTTATTACTAGTACTAGCATACATTAAGTATTCACACATAGTTTGAACTAGCACAAAAAAGAATTTTACTGAAAAACTCAGTTTCAATTTAATATTACTACCATATATATTATATACTGCTCTGATCATGGATTGTTAAAATGCAATCAAGGTAACTGAAAGTGAAGTACTCAAGTAGGTATGAAAATGAACTGTGGTTATTACACAAAGTTTGAGGAATCCCATTTAAACAGTTTTTTCAGAATCACCATGATATAACCACCCACTCTATAAACTACTCAAAGAGAGTAAACAAATATTAGACAGAATATAAAAAAGAATAACAATAGACAGAAAAAGGAACAGCTGTGGCCTCTCATCCTACTGTCTGGACAGTTAGTCTACAACATTACAAGGTGATTGTCTAACAGTCAAAGGGTACTTGGCAAAAACACTACCAAGGTTAACTGATGTCTCTGTCACTAGTATTAATGAGTCATTGCCTAACACTTGATGCATTTATAATACAAAGAATAAAAAGGGTTTCTTGATTCCTAGAAGTAGAACTCAAACTGAGCATCCAACAGCAAGATAATAACTACACAAAAAGGCAACCATTAATAGCAAATCTAACTAATATGGACGGCTATGTATGGACAACAGTTTGGCTAAATTATCCAATGTGTAACATGTGAAAGGGGGCTTACTTCAAGCACTAATCTGATCACATCAAGTGCAGTCCCTTCCTTCTGCTCTGAAAGTAACAGTGCTAACACAAGCAGCAGAACAGGGGTTGCAGACTGAAGATAAACTCAGAACCACTACACTAAATCAGATTGAACACATTCTGTTTCCTCTAGATACCCATGCTCATGCTGGCTTTTCCACCATCAAAATGTAGTCAATATTGCTCACAGTACATTACACACAACAATGACCAAAACTTCACCTGCTGACACCAAGACACTTTGCCTTTACCAAAACCTCTCCTCCTCCACCATTAAAATGCAGTAAATATTACATTACATAGAACAATGGCCAAAACTTCACCTGCTGACACCAAGACATGTTGTGCCTTTATGAAAACATCCTCTTCTCCACCATCAAAATGCAGTATTGCCCACAGTATCATTACACATAACAATGACCAAAACATCACCTGCTGACTCCAAGACACTGTGCCTTTACGAAAACCTCTTCTTCTCCACCATCAAAATGCAGTATTGCCCACAGCACATCACACAGAACAATGACCAAAACTTCACCTGCTGACTCCAAGACACTGTGCCTTTACGAAAACCTCTTCTTCTCCACCATCAAAATGCAGTATTGCCCACAGTACATCACACAGAACAATGACCAAAACATCACCTGCTGACTCCAAGACACTGTGCCTTTACCAAAACCTCTTCTTCTCCACCATTAAACTGCAGTAAATATTACATCACACAGAACAATGACCAAAATATCACCTGCTGACACCAAGACATTGTGCCCTTATCAAAACCTCTTCTCCACCATTAAAATGCAGTACTGCCCACAGTACATTACAGTTTGCACAGGACACTGACTGGAGCTCCACCTGCTTGCATTGAGACATTGTGCCTAGATCTTCATAATCCGTATTTTTCACTGTTACTTTATTGTACACGATTATATACTGGGAGTTCATCAGTTAATTGACTGGCTGTCTCTTGTATACTCACCGCGACTCTGTGAGATATGTTTTAAGTGCAAGTCATGCACACCATTTATGTGCTTGATTATTAATCATTTTGTCACAGTTACCATCATGTACTATAGTAACCTACAGGTTACCCAGGTAAACTACATGGTTACTGTATTTATTAGATAATTGCTGTTGTTTAGTCTTTACGTTTGCTTTCATTTTCTAAATGTTTTGTTTGCTTGTGTCTTTTCCAACACAGACACTGTTTCCTGGTTGGTGTAAATAAAAGTTATGTTATAGCAATCTCTGACTTGTGACTCTTCATTCGTGCTTCCAACCTGCTTCCCTCACTCCCCACGCCACTCCCCTACATTTATAAACATTTACAAACCAGAGCCAATTATGCCTAAGGAGGCCTGGCTCTTTAACGAAAGGAGAATAAGAAACATGCATGATGCATCTATGACAATTTGACCCAGATGCACTGAACTTTAGCAGTATCTTACAGACACTGGTCAGTGTGTCAGTTGCCTGGTAGTTTCAGTGTGTGTGTGTGTGTGTGTGTGTGTGTGTGTGTGTGTGTGTGTGTGTGTGTGTGTGTGTGTGTGTGTGTGTTTCCAAGCCTGCATGCCAGGTCTTACCTCCTAAACCTTATTAAACCGCGATTAACGCTGACAGACAATGGAATATTTCATTGAGAAAAGTTTCCAGAAAACAAAATTCTAAACACAATGCCAACAGGGTGTAACTGTAGTGTAAGTGTTGTTTTTAATTACCCTTACCCTACTTCTTCTTATGACAATATGTGAATTGACTGTCTCATTCACACCATCTGAAGATCAGCCAACAAGACCCCACATCAAACATTAATTGCTGTTTGTTCAATCAAGAATGGTCTTTGTTCAGTCAAGAATGGTCTGTCCCTTAACCGTCAGTTAGAAATGTGCTGCAGGCTAACTGTCAAGACTTGGAATTGGATGAGCAGCCACTCAAAAATGGATACTAAATATAAAGAAAAATGTCCACAAACTGAACCAAAGAAATCAAAAGTACAAGTTCTGCAAGTCCAACAAAATAAAACTCACATCACCTAGCCTTTCAAAATAAACTGGCTTAGTCTTTTCTTTTTTAGCATCTGCTGCTACACTTTGTGCTACATCTCTGGCAGCCTTCCCCAGAGCATCAGGTTTTGGCTTCTCTTTTTCAATTGGTTCCAGCTTTGGTTCTTCCTTTTTACCACTTTTTGAGGCTGCTAAAACCTTGATCTGTCAGACAGTACATCAAATTCAATAAAACATATGAAACAGAAAAGTCCTCATTAAAATCACAAAGTAATAAAAACAAAGACAAAAAAAACAAAACAACATTGGTTAGATCCTAGGACAGTGGTGAAAAATCCAGCATTAATTTTCATACTGATTTCTGCTCTCTTTTTTCCTCCCTCTTCTTCTTCTCATAAATTTATATTTAATTTATACTACTTCAAGTTCAAAGCACTACTGGCTTGTTGTGGTACCCTTATAAATAAAAGAATTAACCACCTTCTTTTAAAAAACACACTCTTTCCATACTTCTTGAATGGAACACTGCTGTTAATGTTCGTCAACGTCTCTGGTTGAGAAGCAAACCCATACAATCATTCAGTCCATTACTGCTCGTTGGATTTGAAAGCTATCATTGTGTATCAAGTTATGACATGTATTATTATGAATTATATTAATATATAAACTACATATTCCTTAGGCTAAAGTATTTGCATTTGAGCAGTTTGAGAATAACATATTTCAGCCCTTGTAAATAAACAAACAAAGTATACATTATATGAATTATTCATAGTCACAGATTGTGGGCAAGTAATTCACCTATAGGCTATATGTTTTACAAGGCAATGTTGATTGTGACTGAGAGTGACCGACTCTCCCATACTTTCTAAGTCTAAGTGGCAACATGCTTTTTATTCTCATTCAGTGAGCTACACTCCATGCAGCTATAAGATTAAAACAACAGACGATTGGTGTAACAAAACAAAAAAAATTAGGGATGTTTTCTTTACCATGTCAGAGTTGCACCCCCTGATGGGGAGGACAAACTTCACACTTCTTTGCCATACACTTACAAGAATGGAGGCAGCAGTTAAAAAATTGTGCATACATGTGTGTGTACTGTGTTTGTGCACTTGCATACATATGTCAGTGTTATTAAATATAATATAGTGTTTCTGTTGTCGTTTTCAAAGTGTGGCCATGCATTCAAACAGCTTCTATAGTTCCAAGACGTCTATGTCGATCTTAGTGCACTGTCACATGACAAATGCATGGAAAATAAAAGGAAACTCCTATCAACAACTTCATGACGGGTGTTCTGTTATGGGGTGGATGAGAATGAGACTGTAGACAAGTGGTATAGAGTCTAGAGGCATACATGTACAGTATGTTACTATGCGCAATTACTGTGAACAAAAAAGAATAGTGCTCAAAAATCAAATTTGGATTTTATGCCACTGTCCTAGGTCTAGCACTGGGCATAAGATCGTAATGGTTCTCAACAGATTAAGTATGTGTCTGATGCGTACACAGAACTTTGAGTTTGACAGAATACATCGTAGCAGACGAACATTAAGATGTGACATTGACACGACAATCCTAACGCCCCAAAAGCGACACAAAACAAGAGAAATACATCAAAAGCAGCTGCCACTTTCACGTCCAAAACATGCACAACCAGGCTGTATACTAACTGTTCCAAACGTTCTTGCTGCTGGTGAAGCTGCGCCAAATTTCCGCAGCAACATGCTGGGCCACCTCAAGGTTGATGCCATTTTGCCGGTTATGACGTCACGATGAGAGCGTCGCAAAGCTGGATCTGGATTTGGATTGTATGCAGCGCAGTTAGCTAGTGATGGACTATATATGTATAATTCATGTAAGTCCATGGAGCTACTATATACTTAACTAGGTACCCTGAACTATCGTCGAGATACAGCTTAGCCTCATCAGCACCAGAATGCAGTTTTACAGAGACGGTTCCTTTTTACCCCGCACCTGATCATGGAGTGGAACTCTCTCCAAGGATGCGGGTAGAGGCGACCGTTCCACTGTGACACTTTCGTGTCACGTGCCGCCCACTGACCAGTCAACTAGTTTTTATTTTTGTTTTATAGTGAAAGGAACTTCAGACAGCTTTAGTGAAGTGTTTCTCTTACACACCTCATGCTAGTTTTAGTGAGGTGTTTCTCTTACACACCTCATGCCAGTTCTAGTGAGGTGTTTCTCTTACACACCCCATGCTAGTTTTAGTAGTTTTAGTTAGGGGTTTCTCTTACAGTTACACACCTCATGCTATTTTAGTGAGGTGTCCTCTTACACATCTCATGGTAGTTTTAGTGAGGTGTTTCTCTTACCTCATGCTAGTTTTAGTGAGGTGTTTCTCTTACACACCTTGTGCTAGTTTTAGTGAGGTATTTCTCTTACACACCACATACTAGTTTCAGTGAGGTGTTTCTCTTACACACCTCATGCCAGTTCTAGTGAGGTTTTTCTCTTATACACCTCGTTTTAGTGAGGTGTTTTTCTTGCACTTCTGAGGATACTTCTAGTGAAGTGTTTCTCTTACACACCTCATGCTAGTTTTAGTGAGGTGTTTCCCTTACACACCTCATGCTAGTTTTAGTGAGGTAAGTAAGTAATTTGATGTTTTATGCCCAGTCAACCATTACGGTTATCTCAGGGCGTTACACATTTTGTCGATACACAATAGCTGTTAGAAATATGTACATATGTTTAAAACTTACATGTATTCACATTTTTAGAAACAGTCGTAAGCAGTGGGTAAAACAAACTGAAACCTTTTCTCAGATATATGCTTTGTCAAGTCAATCCAGAAAACCAGTCACTTCGCAAAGGTAAAACAGAAATCCATGTATAAACATCAGACAAATTTTCAAACCATTAGTCCCTTCAATATTACCCCTGTTTAGAGAGCGCGTAAGGCTAGGACATGCTGATATCATTGACCATTCCGTCTAATTTATCAATACCAGGTTACAGAAAAGTATAAGAAAGGAATGGATGAACATAATACAAAATTAAAAAAACGATATATAAATGCTTAATGGCAATTACCAGTGCCATATGGCAGAGAGCTGCACATACCACCTACTATCATCTCCTAGCTGTTCAGCAGGAGCCATATCAAGAGGCCTAACTCCCAACAAAAATTTGCGAGATTTTTTGGAAAAAGGTCAGAAGAATGGACCATCAGCAAAAAAATGACCAGACAAAAAGAGCAAGAGGGTTTTGCAGAAAAACAGGTTTCCTGCACTCTTTCAGTGAGGTGTTTCTCGTACACACCTCATGTTAGTTTTAGTGAAATGTTTCTCTTGCACTCCTGACGATACTTCTAGTGAAGTGTTTCTCTTACACAAATCATGCTAGTTTTAGAGAGATGTTTCTCTTACACACATCAAGCTAGTTTTAGTGAGGTGTTTCTCTTACACACCTGATGCTAGATTTAGTGAGGTGTTTATATTGCACTCCTGATGCTACTTCTAGTGAGGTGTTTCTCTTAAACACCTAATGGTAGTTTTAGTGAGGTGTTTCTCTTTCACACCTGCCAGTTCTAGTGAGGTGTTTCCCTTACACACCCCATGCTAGTTTTAGTGAGATGTTTCTCTTACACACCTCATGCTAGTTTTGGTGAGGTGTTTTTCTTACACATCTCATGCTAGTTTTAGTGAGGTGTTTCTCTTACACACGTCATGCTAATTTTAATGAGGTGTTTATCTTGCAGTTCTGATAATCTTACATCACCTACAAAGCTGCAAGCAGCATTGCTGTCTGTCTGATTTTGTCAAAGCTTGACTACTGCAATAGCCTTCTGTCGGGACTGCCCCAAAAACAGATTAAACGTCTACAGGCAGTGCAAAATGCTGCTGCAAGAACTGTCATGAAATGCAAAAAACCCCAGATCACATCACTCCCATTCTTAGGCAGCTTCATTGGCTTCCTATCCAGAAACGGATCCGCCACAAAATTCTCTCTGCCACTTACCGGTCAGTTCATGATAACACCCCCCTCTACCTCTCTGATCTTCTCCAAAAACACAACCCTTCTCGCCTTCTCAGATCAGCATCTAGATCTCTCCTTGATGTTCCCGGGCCCAGGGATTCCAAGACAAAGCAGTACAGCCAGCGAGCCTTCAGATATGTCGTACCCTCCCTCTGGAATGTCCTCCCCGAGAGCATCAATTAGAAGGACTCCATTCAGTCTTTCAGACCTTCGCTGAAAACCCATTTCTTTAACTAGGGATGATAGTCAATGCGATTGTGTACGTGCGCCGGCGCTGGTGTGTGTGTTAAGTGAAGTTGATGTTGCCATAATTACTCTGTGTGTGTGTGTGTGTGTGTGTGTGTGTGTGTGTGTGTGTGTGTGTGTGTGTGTGTGTGTGTGTGTGTGTGTGTGTGTGATTCTTTTTTCTGTTATCATTATTTGTAACTCTGTATATATTTTTACATTTAACTGTTATGTATAGTTCCACTTTTGGAAAGGGGTGGGTGGGTATAAGTGCATGTCCTTTGGTAGTTTTAGCTTGCGAGAGTTTACATGTATGCACTGTGTGTATCTGGCGCTGTGAACACGCAAGGTTTTGTGTGGAAGTTTTTTATGCGCTATATATAAATTTTCATTCATTCATAATACTTCTTGTGAGGTGTCTGTCTTACACACCTGATGCTAGTTTTAGTGAAGTGTTTTTCTTGCACACCTGATGCTAGATTTAGTGAAGTGTTTCTCTTGCACTCCTGATGATACTTCAAGTGAGGTGTTTCTCTTACACGTATTATACTACTTTTAGTGAGGTGTTTCTCGTACACACCTCTTGCTAGTTTTAGTGAAGTGTTTCTCTTGCGCTCCTGATGATACTTCTAGTGAAGTAGTTCTCTTACACATATCATGCTAGTTTTAGTGAGGTGTTTCTCTTACACACATCATGCTAGTTTTAGTGAGACGTTTCTCTTACAGACCTCATGGTAGTTCTAGTGAGGTGTTTCTCTTACACTCCTCGTGCTAGTTTTAGTGAGGTGTTTCTCCTGCACTCCTGATGCTACCTCTAGTGAGATGTTTCTCTTACACACCTCGTGCTAGTTTTAGTAGTGTTTCTCTTACACACCTCATGTTAGTTTTAGTAGGGTGTTTCTCTTACACACCTCATGTTAGTTTTAGTAGTGTGTTTCTCTTACACACCTCATGCTAGTTTTAGTGAGGTGTTTCTCTTACACACCTCATGCTAGTTTTAGTGAGGTGTTTCTCTTACACACCTCATGCTTGTTTTAGTGAGGCATTTCTCTTGCAGTCCTAATAATATTCTAGTGAGGTGTCTCTCTTACACACCTCATGCTAGTTTTACTTTTAGTGAAGTGTTTCTCTTACACACTTCATGCTAGTTTTAGTGAAGTGTTTCTCTTACACACTTCAAGCTAATTTTAGAGAGGTGTTTCTCTTGCACTCCTGATGCTACTTGTAGTGAGGTGTTTCTCTTACACATATCATGCTTGTTTTAGTAAGGTGTTTCGCTTACACACCTCATGCTAGTTTGAGTGAGGTGTTTCTCTTACACACCTGATGCCAGTTCTATTGAGGTGTTTCTCTTACACACCCCATGCTAGTTTTAGTTAGTTGTTTCTCTTACACACCTCATGCTAGTTTTAATGAGGTGTTTATCTTGCAGTTCTGATAATACTTCTTGTGAGGTGTTTCTCTTACACATATCATACTACTTTTAGTGAGGTGTTTCTCGTACACACCTCATGCTAGTTTTAGTGAAGTGTTTCTCTTGCACTCCTGGTGATACTTCTAGTGAGGCATTTCTCTTACACATATCATACTACTTTTAGTGAGGTGTTTCTCGTACGCACCTCATGCTAGTTTTAGTGAAGTGTTTCTCTTGCGCTCGTGATGATACTTCTAGTGAAGTGGTTCTCTTACACATATCATGCTAGTTTTAGTGAGGTGTTTCTCTTACACACATCATGCTAGTTTTAGTGAGACGTTTCTCTTACAGACCTCATGGTAGTTCTAGTGAGGTGTTTCTCTTACACTCCTCGTGCTAGTTTTAGTGAGGTGTTTCTCCTGCACTCCTGATGCTACCTCTAGTGAGATGTTTTTCTTACACACCTCATGCTAGTTTTAGTAGGTGTTTCTCTTACACACCTCATGTTAGTTTTAGTAGGGTGTTTCTCTTACACACCTCATGCTAGTTTCAGTGAGGTGTTTTTCTTACACACCTCATGCTAGTTTTAGTGAGGTGTTTCTCTTACACACCTCATGCTTGTTTTAGTGAGGCATTTCTCTTTCAGTCCTGATAATATTCTAGTGAGGTGTCTCTCTTACACACCTCATGCTAGTTTTACTTTTAGTGAGGTGTTTCTCTTACACACTTCATGCTAGTTTTAGTGAAGTGTTTCTCTTACACACCTCAAGCTAGTTTTAGAGAGGTGTTTCTCTTGCACTCCTGATGCTACTTGTAGTGAGGTGTTTCTCTTACACATATCATGCTTGTTTTAGTAAGTTGTTTCTTTTACACACCTCATGCTAATTTTAGTGAGGTGTTTCTCTTACACACCTGATGCCAGTTCTATTGAGGTGTTTCTCTTACACACCCCATGCTAGTTTTAGTGAGTTGTTTCTCTTACACACCCCATGCTAGTTTTAGTGAGTTGTTTCTCTTACACACCCCATGCTAGTTTTAGTGAGTTGTTTCTCTTACACACCCCATGCTAGTTTTAGTGAGTTGTTTCTCTTACACACCCCATGCTAGTTTTAGTGAGTTGTTTCTCTTACACACCTCATGCTAGTTTTAGTGAGTTGTTTCTCTTACACACCCCATGCTAGTTTTAGTGTGGTGTTTCTCTTACACACCTGATGCTAGTTTTAATGAGGTGTTTATCTTTCAGTTCTGATAATACTTCTTGTGAGGTGTCTCACTTACACACCTCATGCTAGTTTTAGTGAAGTATTTCTCTTGCACATCAGATGCTAGATTTAGTGAGGTGTTTCTCTTACACACCTCATGATAGTTTTTGTGAAGTGTTTCTCTTACACACCTCATGCTAGTTTTAGTGAGGTGTTTCTCTTGCACTCCTGGTGCTACTTCTAGTGAGTGTTTCTCTTACACACCTCATGCTAGTTTTAGTGAGGTGTTTCTCTTAGCACCTCATGCTAGTTTTAGTGAGGTGTTTCTCTGCCACTCTTGACGATACTTCTGGTGTGGTCTTTCTCTTACACACCTCATGCCAGTTTTATTGATGAGTTTGTACTACAATCCTGATGATACTTTTAGCAAGGTGTTTCTGTTAGTTACTCTCCCGATGCTACTTTTAGTGAGAAGTTTTTCTTGCACTCCTGATGCTCATTTTAGTGAGGAGTTTCTCTTATACTCCTGATGCCAGTGTTAATGTATTACAGTCATTGACTCATTATGGCAGTTTTAGTAAGTAGTTTCTCTTACATTCCCCATACTGATCACAGTGAGGATGTTTTGAAATACTTTGCATGCTGGATCAGTGATAATCTTCTCTTACACTGAGGTGCACACCTCGTGCTGGAGTTAGTTAGCTAGGACATGCGTTTCTCTTATACTGTAGTAGTAACGACTACACAGAAATAATCCCAGATGTTATTCATTGTCCAAACAAAGATGCAAGAGCAAGGTCTGACAGGTTACAGCTCGGTACGGCTCACATCCAGAGCTTCACACAGACTAGGCAAATGTCGGTTGTCATGGGTATGACTCGGTTTTGGGCTGCTATCGGCTCTTAGCGAGTGCAGTGCATGCTCAGGGCGCGGCAGCCGCCGACACGCCTCGTCTGGCTTCGTCTCGGTACAGACTGACCCGACAGCTCAGTCCTGACATGACCTCGTCCGTACATCTGTCTTTTTTTTTACACTCATCGTGCTGTTTATAGTGAGGAGATTCTCTTACACTCCTCGGGTCATGTTGTTTTAGTGAGGAGTTTCTCTTACACTCCTCGAGCTGATTCATTGAGGAGTTTCTCTTACACTCCTCGAGCAGGTTTTAGTGAGGAGTTTCTCTTGCATTCCTGATGCTAGTTTTAATGAGGAATTTTTCTTACACTCCTCGAGCTGGTTTTAGTGAGGAGCTTCTCTTACATTCCTGGGGCTGGTTTTATTGAGGAGTTTCTCTTACACTCCTCGAGCTGGTTTTTGGTGAGGAGTTTCCCTTACACTCCTGATGCTAGTTTTAGTGAGGAGTTTCTCTTACACTCCTCGAGCTGGTTTTAGTGAGGAGTTTCTCTTACACTCCTCGAGCTGATTTTAGTAATGAGTTTCTCTTACACTCCTCCAGCTGGTTTTAGTGAGTTTCTCTTGCATTCCTGATGCTAGTTTTAGTGAGGAGTTTCTCTTACACTTCTCGAGCTGGTTTTAGTGAGGAGTTTCTCTTACACTCCTCGAGCTGGTTTAATGAGGAGTTTCTCTTAAACTCCGCGAGCTGGTTTTAGTGAGGAGTTTCTCTTACACTCCTGATACTAGTTTTAGTGAGGAGTTTCTCTTACACTCCTCGAGCGGGTTTTAGTGAGGAGTATCTCTTACATTCCCGATGCTAGTTTTAGTGAGGAGTTTCTCTTACAGTCCTCGAGATGGTTTTAGTGAGGAGTTTCTATTACATTCCTCGATCTGGTTTTCCTGAAGAGTTTCTCTTACATTCCTGATGCTACTTTTAGTGAGGAGTTTCCCTTACACTCCTCGAACTTAATTTAGTGAGGAGTTTCTGTTATACTCCTCGAGCTGGTTTTAGTGAGGAGGTTCTTTTACACCCCTGATGCTAGTTTTAGTGAGGAGTTTCTTTTACACTCCTGATGCAGGTTTTAGTGAGGAGTTTCCTTTACACTCCTGATGCTACTTTTAGTGAAGAGTTTCTCTTACACTCCTAGAGCTGGTTTTAGTGAGGAACTTCTCTGATACTGGTTGAGCTGGTTTTAGTGAGGAGTTCCTCTTACACTCCTGAAGCTTGCTTACAGCGAGGAGTTTCCCTTACACTCCGGATGCTAGTTTTTGTGAGGAGGTTCCCTTTGTCTCTTCGTGTCATTTTTTAGTAAGGAGCTTCTCATACATTTCTCTTGCTGTTCAGTTTAGTGAGGAGTTTCCCTTACACACCTCATGCTTTGTTTATTCGTGAGGAGTTTTTCTTGCACTCCTGATGCTACTTTTAGTGAGGAGATTCTCTTATACACCTCATGCTCTGTTTATTCGTGAGGAGTTTCTCTTACACACTTCATGCTATATGTATTC
>OY757550.1:22693245-22701628 GCA_963584105.1 Alviniconcha strummeri | reverse complement strand
CACCAATGATTGTCCTTTCAAACCCTTTAATAATCACACAGTACTACTCATCACACACAAAATTCATTCCATTCCCACGCACGACTTAATGAATGAATGAATGAAAATTTATATATAGCGCATAAAAAACTTCCACACAAAACCTTGCGTGTTCACAGCGCCAGATACACACAGTGCATACATGTAAGCTCTCGCAAGCTAAAACTACCAAAGGACATGCACTCATACCCACCCACCCCTTTCCAAAAGTGGAACTATGCATAACAGTTAAATGTAAAAATATATACAGAGTTACAAATAATGATAACAGAAAGAAAAAAAAAAGAATCACACACACACACACACACACACACACACACACACACACACACACACACACACACACACACAAATATACACACACACACACACACACGCACGCACCAACAAAGACTAGAAGTCTTCTTATATGTTTGTTTTTTAACTTCGTTCAATCTCTCAGCCTTACCCTTTGCGTATTTCTCAGCGATCTTTGAAACCCTGAAAATAATCAGACAGAAAGAGCAGATTTTAGACGTATACATTCCATGTTCCAACCAACCATAAGACCAACATATTCTTGGATGACATACACGTCCACTCAAGCAGACCAGTTTACGAGGGAGAGAGGGAAAACACGCACGCGTGCTCGCGTAGACAGACATAATTACGGATACAGACACACACATGAGCGCGTAGGACAGACATAATTACGGATGCAAACACACACGCGCGCGCGTACAAAAATTATTACGAAGAAGTACACATGTGCGCGCGGACACATATATAATTACGGGCACTTACACACACGTGTGCGCACACTAACATAATTACGGACACACACACACACACACACACACACACACACACACACACACACACACACACACACACACACACACACACAAAACCACACACGCGCGCGCGCGAGCACGCGCGCACATGCACACACACACACACACTCTGTCTCTCACACACACACTCTCTCTCTCTCTCTCTCTCACACACACACACACACACACACACACACACACACACACACACACACACACACACACACACACTCACACACACACACGCAGGTGCATGCACGTCGCCCCCCTTCCCACACGCACATACAAACGCGCACTTGGAGGCCTAAATTCGTTGTCTCATCAGAGGAAAAAGTATGGCGGTGGCCCGTTACTACGTTTCTCATACAAACACGGACATGGTCGTCCCCAAACCAAGAAGACCCTGAGACATCACCTTCACGATTCTACCTCACTCGCGATACGCGACTGCAACGATAGTCACGTGCGTCGTATATCAACCGGTAAGTTATGTGACGGCCCAGCAAATGACAAGGGTAATGGAGTTACCAATAGGTCACCTGACGCCCTTTCCGTATCGACCTCGTTCATTACTGAAGGAAACCGAGCACCAGGGTAAGGATTTGCTGGGCACAGGAACCGGCTTAAAGGACTCAGCCTTCTTAAAATAATATCTCGTCCAACAGGTTAGTTAGATAGGTAGTCAGCTTTGCCGTTAACGTCTCTCAGCAAAGATTATAAATACGTGTATTTAAAAGATTATAAATACGCGTATTTAAAAGATTATAAATACGCGTATTAAAAAGATTATAAATACGTGTATTTATAATCTTTGCTCTTAGTAATCTTTGTATTTTGTATTCCATTTCTAACGCGGTTTTCGTTCATGACGGATGACAGGGCTGGCTGCACGCAACACCGAGACGTGTCCCAGCTCTCCCGTGTGGCACGCACCGCCTCTTTAACTGCTATGGGCCAGAGAGTCGCATGGTCCGTCGCCCGGAGAAAAAGATCGACAGGACCAGAGTTCAGGAGCTGTGTGCAAATCGAGGTGGCCGTCCTGGGCTTTCCGTCCTAATGAGCCTTACGGTTTCCGTGGACATAAAACAATACTGAACCATGCTTCGGCATTGGCCACAGTTTGTCCCTAATATGTCAACCGACATCCGAGGACATGAAGCTGTACTTCACCACTCCACGGGACCATGGCAAGCTGTCGGCCAGCTGTGACACTTGACGCTGGTTTCCGCAGTCTAGTCCCGCTGTAGGTCAGTAAGGCAAGAGAGTTGTCAAAAACGCGCCGTGTAAAGCTACAGTCACTCGTTCAATGTCGTTTACGACTAGAGCTCAGTGGATCTACTGGGAAGCAGAGAATAGCGCTATAGTTGTCACTGTGAAGCGCTTAGGGCTCATCTCGATGAGGCGCTCAAAAGTGTTCACATAAACGGGAACAGTATATATGCCTTGTCTTGCATTTGTCCTTCACCGCCTTTGTCCAGCACTTGTCTTGCACCTGTCCTGCACCTCCTTTGTCCAGCGCTTGTCTTGCACTTGTCCTGCACCGCCTTTGTCCAGCACTTGTCTTGCACTTGTCCTGCACCGCCTTTGTCCAGCACTTGTCTTGCATTTGTCCTGCACCGCCTTTATCCTGCACTTGTCTTGCATCTGTCCTGCACCGCCTTTGTCCAGCACTTGTCTTGCATTTGTCCTGCACCGCCTTTGTCCTGCACTTGTCTTGCACCTGTCCTGCACCGCCTTTGTCCAGCACTTGTCTTGCACTTGTCCTTCACCGCCTTGTCCTGCACTTGTTCTGCACCGCCTTTGTCCAGCACTTGTCTTGCACTTGTCCTTCACCGCCTTGTCCTGCACTTGTTCTGCACCGCCTTTGTCCTGCACTTGTCTTGCACTTGTCCTTCACCGCCTTTGTCCTGCACTTGTCTTGCACTTGTCCTTCACCGCCTTGTCCTGCACAGCCTTTGTCCTGCACTTGCCTTGCATTTGTCCTGCACCGCCTTTGTCCTGCACTTGTCTTGCACTTGTCCTTCACCGCCTTGTCCTGCACTTGTTCTGCACCGCCTTGTCCTGCACTTGCCCTGTACCGTCCACAGGCAGCCACAGCCCTAGAAACCATTCAGGCGGCAGCGCTGCGTGTTTTCTCCCGCGAGCTGTTTTCGTCCAACTCCGCTGAACTGAACCAAAGCAAACAAGAAGCGTTCATGGTAAAATTCTTATTTCTTTCGTGTCTCTCTTCTGTCAGTAATTGGAATTTAACGTCCGGTCATCCGCACAGGTCCACTTCAGGCCCACCAAACCCCACCGTTAGTACACATCCGGCATTCAGTTTGTGTCTCAAAGTAGGCTAAATAACAAGGCCAATGTAAGACAGGCACAAAACAACAGTCACCGCCCGCCCTCAGTCAGCAATTCTCCGGAGAGAGAATACTCCGCCCACTGATTAGTCAAGTCAAGAATTTATTTCAGAAACCCCAATGAAGCATGAAACATCAATGTCTGATAACGAGAGCGAGAATTCGATTCATGAATTCTGAACTGCCCGATAAAATTGCATAGTGGTGGAAATAGTGGTGTGTCTCCTCTGGGCATGCTGACTGGCTAGTCGCGGTCTGCCACTCAAATCTCGGTGACACGCTACTCGCAGCTCAGTTCCTGCCTCGCGCAACGCTTGACGCCTTTCAGTCTCTGCAACCGGCCTCACCGAGTTCACTTTGCCTTCAGAATCTCAGTCGGGCGGCGAACGTGTGGAGTTCTGGAGTCGACCCTGAGGAAGCGTAGACTGATCCATTAACTTTGAGGCAAAAGTCGATAAATTTGAGCACCGAGCTTACGGTCCCTCATGGCTCATTATACGACCTGAGAAGTTTCAATCATTCCAGCGGTACATTCCCTCGCAAATCGGTTCTTTAGACAGCAGCTAGAGAGAAAGCCAATCAACTTCTACCGTTCGTGCCGTTGGGCAATCCGAGTTTCTTCATCACCCCCCACCCCCCTCACACACACACACTCCAGCCCACCTCGTCCTCATGCTGGGCTCGTACCGCTGTCCTTTGCTCAGATAGGATTGAAACTTTTATTTACTGCCCATCCCTTCGTAACCGCATCATTACTGCATACAGGCAACCTTTGGAATAATAGTCGCTTATAGTGGCATTACACACGCGTGGGCATCGGAAACACTATGAAAATGACACAGATCGGGTGGTCTGAATAAACGTCCCACACTGATGTGCTTGCCAACATTGAAAAAGACCCCCCAAAACAACAACGACAAAAAAAAAAAAAAAAATGTTGCAATAGCACTGTGGTACAGCTGCTATTTAATGTGCTGTACTCAGCGGACTGTCAGTCATTTTAATTAGACCAGCTTGGACATTCTGGTCATATGATGATTGACAAACATATATCGTTGGGCCACCCGATCACACCTACACTTACATACAGTGTGGGGGGCACTGGTCATAGCCACACTGAAATACTTCACGGGACCATACCGACGTTAAAACATACTCTTAGCGTTGTTGGAATATAATTATGATGGAACCATCGGACCATCACCTACACTGAAATATGCTGTGGAACCATCAGACCATACCCGCATTGAAATATATAAGGCAGAACCATTGGATCATGGTATTAATGAAATAAGTGGTGGGATCTACTGTACCATAGTCACGTGGTGGAACATGGTGGAATCATCAGTCCATACCCACATTGAAAGATTGGTGGGACCATTGGACCATAGTCACATTAAACTAATTATATAGTGGAACCATCAGGCCATATCCACAATGAAATATATGACGGAACGATCGGACCATATCCTGACTGAACTATATGGAGTAACCATAGTCACATTGAAATAGATATTGGAACCGTCGGACCATACCTACGTTGAAATAATTATATGTTGGGACCACTGGACCATGCCCTCACTGAAAGCTATGGCAAGGACGATTTGGCCATACTCGCAAAGTCACTCAACTGCACCAGTCGCGCTACGGTGCAGAGCCTTTGCACTCGTTTCAAACAAGCGTTTTCAACTAACAGGCTAGACGCTTGGTAAAACTGAATGTCCTGTCAAATCCATGCCACGCGAAGCTGTGATCAGCAGCAGGTCTGTCCTTAGCAGAAGCGACTGGAGCCGAGCATCTCCAGGCAGACGGAGCGGGGGACGTCACACTCCCTCCTCAGGGCACTAAAGGCCAGCCCGCCCTCCTCGTGAGAGCAGCGGGAGAAGCCGACGAAGGAGGAGTTCCGGCACGTGTAGAAGAAGTTCACCCCTTTGTTCAGCGCGGGGTAGCGGCCGTCCGGTCTGTTGTCGCACGACGGAGCCAGACCGCAAGGGGGCGCCATGTCCGTGACGTCCACACAGGTGCCCGTGACATTGTCGAACACCTTGTCTCGGTCACAGGAGAAGGCCGCCACTTGAAGCCCCCGCTCACAGAGGTAGTAGTCCCGGCAGGACTTGTTGTCGTCGGTGTGGTAGCCGTCGTCTCTCTCCAGACACGGGTTTGGGGGCCCGGAGCCGCAGGGGCTGGTGACGTCAGAGGAGGTGTCGCAGGAGCGGGTGCGGGGGTTGAAGACGCCCTCCGGGCACATGAACACCCCGTCCACCTTCCCCCCGAGGCAGCTGTAGTAGTGCGTGCACCGCCCGTGCGCGTCCAGGTACTTGCCGTCCGACTTGTTCCGGCAGAAGTTGGGCGTGTCCCGGTCGCCGCAAGGGTAGGGCACTCTGGCTACTTCCTGGCAGCGGCCGCTGACGGGGTCGAAGAGCGTGCTTCCGGTGCAGCTGTGAAAGCCCCTGAAGATCTGACCTTCGCACGCGTAGTACGACTCGCACCGCCCGTACTCATCCGGGTACTTGCCGTCCCGTCGCCCCTGGCAACTAGGACGCCAACCGCCGTGCTCTCTCGGGATGCTGTAGGGAGTCTCGCAGGCTCTCGTCAGCGGCGAGAACACGGAGGACTTGTCGCAGGATCCTGAAATCAGAAATCTGGACTTAGATAGATACAAATATGTGGTCTTATTGATTTGTTATTTTGCTAAGCATAAACGGAGTCTCTCCACAGGTGCAGTCTCGTCCCAGCACAGCCTTTTTTTTGCAAGAGCGCCACGACAGGATATCTTTTCGCAGCATGATCACTTTTGCAAGAGCGCGACAACAGGGTCCTTTTTTTGTTTTTGTGGTAAGAGTGCGACGACAGAATCTTTTTTGCAAGAGTGCGACAACAGGATCTTTTTCGCAGCAGGATTTTTTCTTCTTCTCAAGAATGCGACAGCAGAATCATTTTTGCAAGAGCGCGACGATGGGCTATTTTTTTTTTTTTTGTAAGAGTGTGACGACATGTTTCACCATACGTGCATATTTATGTATTGTGTTGTAATTATGTATGCAGTGGGAAGGCAGATTTCAATTTTATTCATCGATAATAAAGATTTTGTATCCTGCATTCATGTTGATGGAACAAACAAGTTCAGAGCCACTCTTTTGCACTGTCTCAACAAGCGTGACTGCAGTACTAAGTTTCTACCAAGCTGTATAAAACTAGTGGCTTGTTGGTGACAAGCACATGTCGTTTGAAAACACTCATTCACTAGCAGCCCCTTTAAGCTTGCACAGGCAAGGGGTGGGATGTGTGGTGGTGGAAGGTTGGGGGACGAGGGGAGGTGATGGTAGCGGAGGTTTAACAACCCCCCCCCCCCAAAAAAAAAAACAAAAAAAAAAACGATCCGGCAAAAGATCCTTGCAAAAACAACTCAGCGCGATTAACTGAAATTGGAACGAAAAGTACAGGAAAAGGCGTGTATCAGAGAAACCGATATCATCCTACGAGTTTGTGGGGACCCTTTGAGGGGACCCTAGACAGCTGAAGGGACTTAAAATCCAAGAACTAACGACTTCGATAACAGCGCGTCTTGTGCACGGTCTTCGTGTTCCCTGCAATCAGCACGTGGTCATCAACATGCCTGAGATCAAAACGAGAGCTTCACCGCGGGAAGAGAGAGAGAGAGAGAGAGAGAGAGAGAGAGAGAGAGAGAGAGAGAGAGAGAGAGAGAGAGAGAGAGAGAGAGAGAGAGACAGAGACAGAGACAGAGAGAGAGACAGAGACAGAGAGAGAAGAGAGACAGAGAGAGAGAGAGAGAGAGAGAGAGAGAGAGAGAGAGAGAGAGAGAGAGAGAGAGAGAGAGAGAGAAGTTTTTTCGTTCAATCAGTACTTTTCCAAGACGTAGGCACTCCCTAACAAACGTTGAGGACCTTTATTTCCCGCAGCGGAAGGCGCAATAACAAGCGGACGGATGCAAACGAAGAGGTGGCTGCAGGAAGGTCAGCGAAAGACGTCCCGGATTCTGCTCTGTCATTCACATATGCTGCTGCCGCCTGCTGATTATTAATTGCAGAGGGGGAAAAATTGGCTTCTCGTCTGTCACAGGAAGAAGGAGACAAGTTCACGACCGAGTCAAAGGGCGGGTATGCGGCTGAGAAAGTCGACCGGTCATTAGTCGTGTGTGATGTCAACACGCCTTTCCGCAAGGCCTGCTCTGATGCCAGCAGCTTCGGCTCTAGCCGATTACGTTCATGCGAATGAAACTATAGGTAAGAGTCGTACTTTAGGCAAGGGTCGTTGTAATGTGACTAGAACTTTAGGCAAGGGTCGTTGTAATGTGACTAGAACTTTAGGCAAGGGTCGACGTGATATGACTAGCACTTTAGGCAAGGGTCGTCCTGATGTGACTAGAACTTCAGGCAAGGGTCGTTGTGATGTGACTAACACTTTAAGCAAGGGTCTTTGTGATTAGTACTTTAATAAGGGCATTGTGATGTGACTAGCACTAAGTACAGCTGAGGGCATTGTGATGTAATTAGTACCTTAGTCGAGGGCATTGTGATATGACTAGCGCTAAGTATAGTTGAGGGCATTATGATGTAATCAGTACTTTAGTTGAGGGCATTGTGATGCGACTAGCACTAAGTATAGTTGAAGGCATTTGGTTTAGTGTTGCTTAACGTCCACAGAAGCGAGTTGGCCTATCAGGGACGGGGACAGAGTGGGAAGGGGGCGAGAGCCCGAAAAAGACCGGAAAGACCGTGGACCGCCGCCGGAACAATGGAAATGTTAAGGCGGTGTCCCCTCGCCATTGCCCAGCGACTTGTGCACTGCGCAATTGCTGTTTCAACTGCTGTGCTGGACAGAGTCACTAAGACAATGTCCGTTGCACCGCTGTTGACGAACAACTTGGACAACTCGAAGCAAAAGACATCCAACTTGCTCAGCCCAGCTCCACCTCCCTACTCATGATCTCTTCTGGGCAAATGTGAGGGTCCAGCTCCACCTCCCTCCTCTAAGATCTCTTGATCTTTTGATCTCGCCTGGAACCCCGTGTTGAGTAAGAGTGTTGAAGGCATTGTGATGTAACTAGCACTTTAGTCGAGGGCGTTGTGATGTAACTAGCACTTTAGTCGAGGGCGTTGTGATGTGATTATTTCTTTAGTCAGAGCGTTGTGCATGTAACGAGATTAGTACTTTATTTGAGGG
>OY757550.1:22688245-22690745 GCA_963584105.1 Alviniconcha strummeri | reverse complement strand
ACAAAAAGGTTCAAACGAACGCTTATTTATTTTAACAACGGACACGCAAGTGTATACTGTGTGTCCGTGTTAAAATAAATAAGCATTCGTTTGAACCTTTTGTATTTGGATCTTGTTTTAGAACGCTAGCCGTCATTCTGTTTCAGATTTTTCTTCTGTGAAGAATAAGTTAAAATCCAGTCCAAAACTAACTGATCACATAGCGCATTCTCGAGCTCAAAATAGGTTAAAATCCAGTCAAAAACTAACTGTTCACATAGCGCATTCCAGAGCTCAGGAGCTGTGTGAAAGTCGAGAGAGCTCGTCCCTAACAGTCCTTATGGTCTCTGTGAATGTAAAGCAACACTGAACTTAAACTAGCGGAGTCCTCAAAGCGCCGCAAACTGGAACATCTGACGGCGTGTTCCCAGCTTCAGAGCGGCACTATGAGTAGGTTTACCATCAAAATGCAGGCAGAGAGTTTACATTACACCACAGCATAAATGCATAGTAAGATCAGTCTGAAATCAGGCAAATAATCTTTTACAAATTCTAACAGTGCAGAACATTGGTTTACAAAAGATTGGGACACTACCTGGAGTTTCATAAATTAATAAATAATGATTAAAGTATTTTTAAAGCGCAAAATCTTGTCCCTAGAGACTATTCTAAGCGCGCTGTGCGCACGCACACATACACACACACGCGCGCATGCATGCACGCACGCAACACCCCCCCACACGCAAACACACACACACACACACAAACACACACACACACACACACACACACACACACACACACACACACACACTCACACACACACACACACTCACACACACACGCACACACACTCACACACACAGAGAAGGAAAGAAAGAGAGAGAGGAAGGCAAAACCATTTTATCGATCGTCTGAGCGACTGAAGAACATCTGGATGTCTGAACTGGTACAACCGCCAAACAAGCGATAGCCCGCCTCACCAACGGACAGACTAGCAGACAGACAGACAGACCAACTGACAGACTAGCAGATAGACAGAGAGACAAACGGACAGACAGGAGGACAGACAAACGGAGATAGAAGAAGAGGCAGATAGACAAACGGAAAAACATTTGACAGACTGACGGAAGGACAACCGAAAGCCAGAGGGACAGAGAGACTATACCTTGTAGCACGGTTCGCTGACACACGGACAGATAACCGAAAAGCCATGAGTGACAGACAGACAACCGGAAACCACAGGGACAGAGAGACTATACCTTGAAACACGGTCCGCTGCCAGATAGACAACCGGAAACCAGAGGGACAGAGAGGACTATACTTGAAACACGTGTCCGCTGCCAGATAGACAACCGGAAACCAGAGGGACAGAGAGACTATACCTTGAAACACGGTACACTAACAGACACCGGAAACCAGAGGGACAGAGAGACTATACCTTGAAACACGGTTCACTAACAGACAACCGGAAAGCCAGTAGGATAGAGAGACTATACCTTGAAACACGGTTTACTGACAGACAGACAACCGGAAAGCCAGTAGGACAGAGAGACTATACCTTTGAAACACGGTTTACTGACAGACAACCGGAAAGCCAGTAGGACAGAGAGACTATACCTTGAAACACGGTTTACTGACAGACAGACAACCGGAAAGCCAGTACGACAGAGAGACTATACCTTGAAAACACGGTTTACTGACAGACAGACAACCGGAAACAGAGGGACAGAGAGACTATAACCTTGAAACACGGTCCGCTGACTGTAGCACTCAACAAAGAAGGGCCGCCACTCCAGCTCCGGCCAGGGGTTCAGCCCGTCCTCCAGTCCCAGGCAGCTGGCGTATCGCACCCAGCACGGGATGCAGTGGGGACGTCTCGTGGCAGTGGTTGGCCCGGTAGTCACCTGAAAGACGTCACCAACAAGGACGTTTTCAACTGCCGGCTGGCCTCACTAAGGCACATAGCAGCCTATATACGCAGTCTGATGCTTTGTGGAAATGATTAGCCCAGTGATGTTTCACACTGGTGACGTATCGCACCCAGACTGAAGTTCGACGTCACGTAGTACTGACTGATTCGGTAGTGACATGAAATGCGTTACTAACAATGACGTATCACACTGATGGCATATTCCACCCAGACTAAATTGTGACGTCTCGTGGCAGTGGCTGATTCGGTAGTGACCTAAATGCGTTACCAGTAATGACAAATCACACTGACGACGTATCGCACCCAGATTAAGTGTGACGTCTCGCAACTGTGGCTGACCCTACAGTCACCTAAAATACGTTACCAACGACGACATAATTTTATTGGGCTTGTGTGTGTGTGTGTGTGTGTGTGTGTGTGTGTGTGTGTGTGTGTGTGTGGGGGGGGGGGGGGGGGGGGGGGTGCGGCGTCGGAGAGGAAATAAAGTCGGGAAGGCAGAAATATTGAAAAGCAGGACTACTGACAGTAGGCAGCGCATGAAAAGCTGTTATTCTGGCCTAGTCCAGGGTCTTGGTAAGGAAACTGTTT
>OY757550.1:22650695-22688045 GCA_963584105.1 Alviniconcha strummeri | reverse complement strand
GTTTGGGAGTGTTGCTCATAGTTTTTTCATCACAGCTAATATCAGTACCCAGTTTCTGCTACAGTTGTGTGTGTGTGTGTGTGTGTGTGTGTGTGTGTGTGTGTGTGTGTGTGTGTGTGTGTGTGTGTGTGTAGTGTGTGGCCTGGCAGTGTTTTTTTTCCTTCTGTATAATACTTTATGTAGATTGTTTTGGTAGGACTGTGCTCTACATGTGTATAGAATATCATATTTAGGTTAATATGTATCATGTGAACACTCAGGGCGTTGCTGAATGCATGATAAATGTACATTATTATTATTTGTATTTCATAACGGTGTGTGTGGTGGGATGGGGGGCTGCATGTGGAGGTGGGAAGTGTGTGTGTGTGTGTTGTAATGGTGTGTTAAAGCTGGGTTCTTCAGCGTTTTGCTGACTTGCAGCCCTCGACAGTAATGACCAACCTAAGCAGGGGCAACGTGCAGACCACAACTCCATCCATTTACCCATGTGAGTCTCCCTCTCACTCTATCTCTGTCTCTACCACAACTCCATCCATTTACCCATGTGAGGCTCGCTCTCACTCTATCTCTGTCTCTGTCTCTACCACAACTCCATCCATTTACCCATGTGAGGCTCCCTCTCACTCTATCTCTGTCTCTGTCTCTACCACAACTCCATCCATTTACCCATGTGAGGCTCCCTCTCACTGTATATATCTGTCTCTGTCTCTCTGTCTCTCTGTCTCTGTCTCTCTGTCTCTGTCTCTCTCTCTCTCTCTCTCTCTCTCTCTCTCTCTCTCTCTCTCTCTCTCTCTCTCTCTCTCTCTCTCTCTCTCTCTCCCCCCACCCCCCCCCCCCCCCCCCCCCCCCCCCCCCCCCCCCCCCTGTCTCTCCAAACTCTCTCATGCTGTCCTTTTTTCTTTATCTTTCTGCTTATGCTTGTGAGACATTTCACACGCATGCACCCATGCACCCCACACACATGCATGCATGCACGCACACATGCACATACACCCACACACATGCATGCATGCACGCACACATGCACATACACCCACACACATGCATGCATGCACGCACACATGCACATACACCCACACACATGCATGCATGCACGCACACATGCACATACACCCACACACATGCATGCACACATGCACATACACCCACACACATGCATGCATGCACGCACACATGCACATACACCCACACACATTCATGCACACATGCACATACACCCACACACATGCATGCACACATGCACATACACCCACACACATGCTTGCATGCACGCACACATGCACATACACACACACACATGCATGCATGCAGACATGTATGTATGTATGCACACACGCATGTATGCATGCACGCATGCATACACACACACACACACACACATACAAACACACGCAGGCGCACACACACACACACACACTCATATAATATTCATGCAGACAGTTGTCCACACAAACAGCCACCAGTTACTTGCTATCATATTAACAGTTTTCAGTTTGTGCAGGGGGGGGGGGGGGGGCGGGGGGTTGCTTGTGTGTGCATTGGTGTGCATATAATATGCGCATTCATGTGTGTGTTTGTGTTGTGTGCAAGCAGCTCTGACGGTTCACCAGCTTGCTGCACAGGGAGAGGTGGTGTTGCTGCAGCAGGAGCTGCAGGAAGGTGAGTACATTTCACACTGGCCCTAAACCACTGCTCTGCCCCCCTTCCCCCTCCCCCCTCCTCCCTTCCCACTCTCTCTTTTCATCATACACATCAGCCTCATGAAAACAGTGCCCAACAGTAAAGGCAGTGGCTGCTGGTCTGTGTGGAAAAGACGGACAGCACAGAGCACACTGCCTCGTCCAGAAACAGGTCTACAGACATTGTGTAGCGCAGTGCTGGCTTACGTAAAAACTATACGCTGCCATTTGAATTCAGACAGTCTGTTACTACTACCTGTACTGAGTACTATACTAGTACTAGTGTTAGTTAGCAATGGAGTTTCTAGCCTCCTGATTCCCACAAGTGTTTTTTTTTCTTTTTCTTTTTCTCTCTTTCATTGCCTAGTGCTGCAAGGTTTCTTTCTTCCTTCCAAACCATCTTTTTATATAGTAGCCTTTTAGAGATTTATTTCATTCTTCCTTCCAAACCATCTTTTTATATAGTAGCCTTTTAGAGATTTATTTCATTCTTCCTTCCAAACCATCTTTTTTTATAGTAGCCTTTTAGAGATTTATTTCATTCTTCCTTCCAAACCATCTTTTTATATAGTAGCCTTTTAGAGATTTATTGCATTCTTCCTTCCAAACCATCTTTTTATATAGTAGCCTTTCTAGAGATTTATTGCATTCTTCCTTCCAAACCATCTTTTTATATAGTAGCCTTTCTAGAGATTTATTGCATTCTTCCTTCCAAACCATCTTTTTATATAGTAGCCTTTCTAGAGATTTATTGCATTCTTCCTTCCAAACCATCTTTTTATATAGTAGCCTTTCTAGAGATTTATTGCATTCTTCCTTCCAAACCATCTTTTTATATAGTAGCCTTTTAGAGATTTATTTCATTCTTCCTTTCAAACCATGAATCTTTTCATATAGTATCCTTTTTACAGGTGACAGAGGTTTTGTTTGTTTGTTTGTTTCAATTCTGTCAGGAGTGGATGTAAACAACGTGGACGACAATGGCTTTACCGCACTTCACTGGGCCTGTGCAAATGGGCAGTTGGGGACGGTGGAGTTTCTGATCAAGAATGGCGGAGATGTGACGGTGGCTGGAAATCAAGGGGAGACACCTCTGCTGTTGGCATCCTGCTATGGCTTCATTGAGATTGTCAAGTTCTTGCTGTCCATTGGTGTTGACGTCAACTATGCAGATGAGGTGAGTCAAGTCGGATGATGTTGACATCAACTGCAGATGAGGCAAGTCAAGTAAGGACGGTGTTGATGTCAGCTATGCAGATGAGGTGAGTCAAGTCAGAATGGTTGTGACATCAACAATGCAGATGAGGTGAGTCAACTCAGGACAGTGTTGATGTCAGCTATGCAAATGAGGTGAGTCAGGTCAGGACAGTTGTGACATCAACTATGCAGATGAGGTGAGTCAACTCAGGACAGTGTTGATGTCAGCTATGCAAATGAGGTGAGTCAGGTCAGGACAGTGTTGATGTCAGCTATGCAAATGAGGTGAGTCAGGTCAGGACAGTGTTGATGTCAGCTATGCAAATGAGGTGAGTCAACTCAGGACAGTGTTGATGTCAGCTATGCAAATGAGGTGAGTCAGGTCAGGACAGTGTTGATGTCCGCTATGCAAATGAGGTGAGTCAGGTCAGGACAGTTGTGACGTCAACTATGCAGATGAGGTGAGTCAACTCAGGACGGTTGTGACATCAACTATGCAGATGAGGTGAGTCAACTCAGGACAGCGTTGATGTCAACCATGCAGATGAGTAAGTAAGTGACTTGGTGTTTTATGCCCAGTCAGCCATGACGGTTATATCAGGGCAATCTGTGCAGATGAAGTGAGTCAACTCAGGACAGTGTTGATGTCAAGTATGCAGATGAAGTGAGTCCACTCAGGACAGTGTTGATGTCAAGTATGCAGATGAAGTGAGTCCACTCAGGACAGTGTTGATGTCACCTGTGCAGATGAAGTGAGTCAACTCAGGACAGTGTTGAGGGGTGGGGATGTAGCTTAGCTGGCTGAGCATTCAGTCTGCTGTGCTGCTGGCCCAGGTTTGACTCCCCCTGTGGCAACGGACTTTTCTCCTGCAGTCAGTTTTCAGTGCTGCCTCTTACTGCAGTCCTCAGTCAGCTTTAGAACAGCACTTTGGGATGAAGCAGGTATAGTATCATTATTACTGTCATTATGTAAGTAAGCATTGATAAGGGACCAGATGAATGGACGTTGCAGGGAGGGAACACGGCCCTGATGTACGCAGCATACAACAATCACGCCCCCTGCATCACCCCGCTGTTGGAGTACGGCTGTGACCTGACGGCCACTAATGAAGATCAGCTCACAGCCTTTGATCTGGCCGTAGCTCAGGGCAACAAAACCGGTACAGTTTGGTCACCATTATGATGAATGTTTATCTGTGCATCTGATCCCGCGAGAGCAACTGCTTACAGTTACACACAAGATAAATTAGATCGAGACTAGTATGTATAGTAAAAAATCAATAACAGCATCACTCACTTGACCCCCCCCCCCTCCCATGCAAGATCTTACACACACACACACACACACACACACACACACACACACACACACACACACACACACACCAGGACAGCTTGTAAAAAAGATGAGTTTTGAGAGGTGATTTGGGGGATGAGAGGATGTTGGATGACCTGACTTTGTAAAGTCTGTTCTTAATTGGGCCAACATTTGCTTCCCCGAACATAGTTCGGAATATGCGTCAAACTTTAGTTCGTTCTTAATTGAGCTTATAGTTTGCCAAACATGGTTCAGACAGTCTGATGATCTATACTTCATTCTTAACTGGCTTATAATGAGATGTAAGCTTTGGCCAGAACTTGCAGCAGAAGCGCAGCAGACAGCGTGATCCAAAATGTAGGCTAAAGTCAAGTCGTCAAGTCAGTATACTTTAATCATCCCTCACAGGGTAATTTAACTAACCACTATATCATTCTGGGTCCCAGAGAGAAGGCTGCTCCTCCCACAAGCGTAACACTACCACACATCTGACAACAAAAGAACTACAGTCTCTCTGACAAAATTTAAATCAAACACAATGATAGTCTAGGTTTTTCTTATTCTTTCTTTTCACCATCTTAATACAACAAAAATGTCAATATCCTAGTAGAACTAACAATACGATAAAAAAATAAAGTCAAAAGATCATCTGAGCGTAACCCATCCCTAAAGTCGAACCGTAGCTGTCGCTTTCGCTCTCGCTCCTCTCTCTGGGCTTATTTCACTCTATCTTTTATACTCTCCCGCCGTGTTTTCGAAGTTAATCCCCCGTCACAATTTTAAGGTAACTTCCTCCAATACGAGACTGACCATCCATCGTATGGCCTTGTAGGTGACGCCGATGGCCATAGTCAGAGAGTGCACCGGCCACACCCGTTACTCACAACATCACGCCCCGCGACACTTCTTCCATCAATCTACGACAACTGACTTATCATAAGTTCGACACTCAAGGAAGGCATATTCCTCAAAGTGAAAAAGGAGGGGGGGAACGTTCAATCGTCCTGTTCAAAGTTGGCGGAGCACCTGTAGATTCGGTGCACGTAGCGAGTGCGGTCGATCAGTCGTACAGCCCCGCAAGGCCCTCACCGCCATAGTTGGAGGGGGCACGACACCATTGTGTTATACAAGTCAACAAATAAACAAAGTTCCTCTGAAGCGAGTGAGGTACCTAGCGATACCATCATCATGGTTTGTTTCCCTCCTCATCCACAGGAGAGCTCTCCACTCTCAGCCAATCAGAGGCAAGTTTTATCAAACAGGGCAAATATTCCCAGAACGTGTTGAATGAAGCTTTTTGGACCCCGAATATAGCTTAATCGCAGTTTGACAAATACTCTGAAATATATTCGCAAAGCAAAAGTTGGCTGAATTAAGAACCAAGTATATTTGCTGAATACTCCCGACTATGTTCGCAAACAAATGTTCACCCAATTAAGAACAGGCTTAAGGGAGAATATTCCAGACAGACAGATGGTGAGGCATAAGGAAAAGACCTCTGATTAGGAAGGTGTGTGTGCGTACAGACTAACATAGGGATGACAGAGAATGAAAGTACCACAAGAGATGAGCATAGCTGGTGGGGTGGGTTGCAAATTCTACCAAGTTCACTCAGTTTAGGCAGTTGTGTAGAAAGAGGAGTGTGCTCTGTATTTGTGAATCAGTGCACAGCTGTATGTTGATTCATCAAGCATGCATACATTTTTCATCTGTGACCATTGTGTAGCATGTAAGTGCATCTTCTGTAGACATCGTTTGGACAGTGTCAGTCATCAGAAGTTCAGAAGGTTTAGAACTGTCTCAGTTTCAATAGAGCATTATTCTGACTTGGTGTTTTCTTCTCTTTGTCTGCAGCTCAACAGGCCATCGAGAGGTACATGCTGTCTCTCTTCGATTTTGATGGCTCATGATGAACTGCTGCTGCATGCTGGGATCATTCAGCTGGGGACATGTGACTAATGGAACTGGCCTTAAACAGCACAGCCACTGCATGAACTTTGCAGTTCACTGTATTTCCCAGTAATATTTATTGTCTGCCTGGATTTGCCCCAGGTCATGTAACGCACACAGTGTAAATGTTGCAGAGTACTGAATGGTTGACAAATACTGTGTGGCTCAATTTGTCCCAAAACATGCAAAATATGTATGCAACACACACAGTGTGAATGTTGCCATGTCCTGAATGGTTGACTAAGACTGTGTGGCTCAATTAGTCCCAAAACATGCAACATGCGATGCAACGCACACAGTGTAAATGTTGCAGGCAGTGTACTGAACTGTTGGCTAATACTGTGTGGCTGGGGTGACATGTGCATGCTACACACAGTGTAAATGTTGCAGTATACTCAACGGTTTGCCAGTACTGTGTGGCTACATTAGTTCCAAAACATGCGACATGCGCATGCTGCACACAGTGTAAATTTTGAAGTTTGCTGAATGGTTGGCCATTACTGTATGGCTAGAATAGTCTCAAAACATGCGACATGCTCATGCTGCACACAGTGTAAATGTTGCAGTGTACTGAACAGTTGGCCATTACTGTATGGCTAGAATAGTCTCAAAACATGCGGCATGCGCATGCTGCACACAGCATAAATGTTGCAGTGTATTGAACAGTTGGCCAGTGCTGTGTGGCTAGAATAGTCCCAAAATATGTGACCCATGCATCGTGGCTGTTGCAGCTGTGATCTCTGAACAAAGAATCAGTTATCTGGTGGGGTTAATCCCACAACGTGACACACACACACACATGGTTGCTGTTGCCATTGTCTTCACCGCAACTGAGGACTGCACATTCAAGACCTGGCATCGTATCTTCACAGAGTTCTGCACTGGAGACTCTACTGTCTGCCTGTGACAGTGGAACACTTCAGGTCCCTGCAGGACTGTCAGACCACCAGAACCTGAGAGGAGAACCATAGCCTGTGACAGTGGAACACTTCAGGTCCCTGCAGGACTGTCAGACCACCAGAAGCTGAGAGCAGAACCATAGCCTGCTGACACAGCTGTGAGGGAGAACCTCCAATGTACAGCAGCTTACATCTGAGCTACTGGAGGTCCTGTCTGAATGAGTGATGAAGAAGAACTGAATGATTTACCAATACTGTCTGACTGGATTAACCTCTTCACTGCTGTGATGTCACTTGAAAACGACAATTAAAAGTGTGAAATTTGAAACCTTTCAGCCTTTTTGTTTTCTTTTTCGCACTGGCATTTAAAAGGATTTTCATCAAAATGCATAGCATTGAAAGCAGATGTGTTACAGGGCCGGAAAATATACTGTTTGCAAGTACGTCCATCCATCTTTCAGGCCAGCAATTTTACAGGCTGTGGCAGTGTAGGGGTTAATGCCAGAAATGCCCAGACAGTTTAAAGACTGCTGTAGTGAGTTGTGTTCATTGGGCTACCCACTATGGCTCCGTGGAACATGGCTAATATTCATGACTATGTCAGCGTGGTTTTGTTCAGTTCAGTTCAGCTCAAGATGATATCTATGCACTTGGGAAAACCCAGTCGTGCACACCACCCCATCTCTCAAAAGTTTCCCCAACCTTGAATTCAGTTTGAAACAGTTCCATTGTTGTTTGGATCGATGATGGTCCTTTCTCATCCAACAATGGCTCTTTCTCTCATTTGGTTCACTGTGGTTTAGATATATATTCTATATCATCTGCATACATAATATCAGTGACAGACATCACTTACATGTGAACTTGATTTTTTTTTATCTTGCATTCATTGAGCTTGTAGACTGATTCTATCTTGAACTGAACTCTTATTCATGCCTCCAGTGAATGTGACTCCACATTGCACCAGGCTAAACCTCAAAGTGGTTTTCTCTTCCAGAATATTATTAGTGGCATCACTGTGGATTTGTGTTTACAGTGTGTGATTGGGGGTGGGAGGGTAGTTTACAGTTGTGTGTGCTGTGTATACATCATCATGTATGTATGGGAGAGGAAGATAAAAATATTTAAATCTTATTAAGAGAGAGAGCAAGAAAGATGGAGAGAGGAAGAATGAGGGAGAAGGAGCTGTAAACCTTAATTTGTTCCACCTTCTGTGTATGTGTATCTATGAACAAAATAAACATCAACTTGTCATGTAAATGTGTATCTGTCTTCTTGTTTGTTTTGGTGTGTGTGTGTGTGTGTGTGTGTGTGTGTGTGTGTGTGTGTGTGTGTGTGTGTGTGTGTGTGTGTTGTTTTCTTCTCCTTTTTCTTCTTCTTCTTCTTTCTTTCTTTCTTTCTTTCTGTATTGTCGTTTTTCATGCTCTTTTGCTGGATTGTGGTTGTTCATGTTGCTGTTATTGATGCTTCTTCTTGTGCACATTTTTTGTGGTGGATGCATTTGCATTTTATTTTGATGAAGTGAGGGAGTCTTGAGAGGCTATGACGATGAGAATGATGACTCAGAGAGTGCAGGTACTCGGTTGCTGAGATGGAAAATAAAGTATTGACGGAAAGAAATGATCAAAATGCAGTGAGGAAGAGCCTTCCAACACCCAACCCCTCCCACTGGCCCCTTCACCTCACCCTACCCGGCCTTTTGTATGTATGTGTTATAAAGTTTTTAATTGTTTTCTTTCTTTCTTTGGTATTCACTGGCCATTTATTTTATTTTATTTTAGCCTATTGAACTGGCCCCTGAGCTCCAGGGACTAGTTCGACATGTGCTGAGCGAGAGTAGTTTCCCCTGGTTATCCGGTTTGTCCCACGTGGGTTTCCGGTTTCGAAAAACGTGGTTTGTGATGGGTGTACCAGTAGAAATGGACGAACAGTCACCAAAGAAACGGCCGATTGGAGAAAATGCGGAGCCACAAAGGAAGGCAAAACGGAAGGTTAGCCGAAAGGGACGAGTCAGGTCCGTGACGACGTTCGGCACGGGGGATTCTTACTGTCGTAAATGCAGCTCCCGCCGTGCCGCTACGTTACGCTAAGGCCTAGTCTCCATTTTCATTTTGAACAGTATTTGTAGCTCAGCTCAGCGATGCTGCGAGTGTTATAATATTATTTAGTGAGTTACTAAATGCTCCTGTTTTCACAATCCCGTCATTAGGAATGTCTGTTGGCTATGATCTACGGCGCTCGACAAAGCACGAGGACATGAATGCAGATCTAGTCATCTACAGCACTTGGCGGACATGCACATCACCAGAGGCAGCGCATACCTCTTCTTCTTCTTCTTCTTTCCTTTAACGTTCAAGTGCCCACAATCAACGTGGCGATTATTCTGGCGCCTATAAGTATAACTTGGGGTGTTCGCTGTTGTACTGGTCAGGCAAAAAACAAACAAAACAAAAATTCGGGGGTGGTGGGGCGGGGGGGGGGGGGGGGGGGCTAGGGCTACTGCAGGTAGTTGTTCAGTTTGATACCCATGACATGAAAGCGTCAAGGGTGGAGCAAAGCGAAAGGTTACCTGGCTCTATCTGCAATGCACACCTCATTACCAGGCTCTAGATTGGTAGGTAGTACAGTGTACTTAGTACTAGTACTGTAAAAGTACTAGTAGTAGCAGTAGTACTAGTAGTAGTAGTACTAGTAGTACTCACTGAACTGTATTCCAGCAGTGGGACTACTGCTACCAGTATCACTACTAGTACTAGTACTACTACTACTACACAGTACTACTGCTGAGTACTACTACTGTATTAGTAGTACTAGTAGCACTAGAATACCTGTAGCGCTAGAATACAGTTCAGTGATCTGGCAGTGGCACCCACACCTTAAGCAGGACATGGTCAAGCGAGAATGCCTCTAGCAGAACTCAGCTTGTTTCATCTATGATGAGATGACATGTACAATATATATAATTATCACTATATCAGGACAGTTCAGGAAGGTGTGGTTTTGAAGTTTCTGTTTGTTTGGGTTTTTTTTTTTTTTTTTTTTAATAGAAATTAGAATTCTTACAAAATTATAACTTGGTGAAAAAGTGTTTAGAAATGAGAGTAGAGCAGGTGTTGAAGTAGTATTTTCCATGCATGGTTGACATGTGTCACTTTGCTTTGTCACATACACAGTGATACAATGACACTGACAGTGACAGTTAACTGCCCATGTCATTGCGAGACAGGCCCACAAACCCAGTTCATGTTCTATGCCTATGGTCCTGCCCCTATAATAATTAGTATACAACTATTAGTATTACAAGAAAACGCACATGCAGCACTGACCCCAAGGAGCCATATTTGCAGAACAGCTCAGGGGCTCAAAAGTGGACCTGGTACTACACTGGTAAAGTGGTACCACAGACAACCAGCTTCATCAATACCATCAAGCGAGATGAAGAAGATGGACAAAGTGGACCTGGTACTACAGCAGTAAAGTGGTACAGACAACCAACTTCATCAATGCCATTAAGCGAGATGAAGAAGAAGGACCAGTTTAGGTGGAGTGCTTTGAGAGAAGTGGGTGTGGTCAGACAGGTTGGAACTAGATCCACATCCTAGCCTCTAGGGGATGGAAAGACAGATTTACGAACGTTGACCTAGTTTGTATAATTTGTAATATTGTTAACTGTGAATATAACTGTTGCAGAAACTGTCTGCAGACGATGATGTGGCACTTGTAAACCGTGCAATGTTGGTGGGAGAGATACCCAACCTTTTTCACATGCAGGTAAATTGCAGCTCTTGATGTACTCTGACTGTGTTGTACTACTTGTACTTGTATCATGTACATGTATACAACTGTGTATTATACTAGTTACTACAAAGTAGCAAAGCAATAAGTAACTCGACTGATGAGAGTCTATAGATATTTTATAGCTCTACACTAGCAGTTTCAGCAACTCAGTAGCATATTACAAACATTTCAAAAGCGTTTTTATTTCTGGTAATGGCAGTCTGACAAAAATAATATTTTTGATAACTATAAAGTGACATGATGCCTAGCATGTGTATGCTGCATGTGAGACAGAGAGAAAGAGACAGTGTGTGTGTGTGTGTGTGTGTGTGTGTGTGTGTGTGTGTGTGTGTGTGTGTGTGTGTGTGTGTGTGTGTGTGCAATAAAAACTAGTAAAGTAGTATTCTGGCTGTGAGTGTGTGTTGCTTTGTTACAGATAGGAGAGCTGCTGAAGGAGGCCAGGATGAAGAAGAAACGAGAGGAGAAGCTGATGGAGGCGGTGGAAAATCTGAAAGACGTTCTGCTAAACATGTCACCTGGCAAAGAGCATAAGGTATGATTTCAGCCCATTCTCAAGTGGGAGAACTGTTTGTTCTCCAAACATGCTTTGGACAGTTCGACGAATGATAATTTGTTTCATAATTGAACTTTTACTTCGCCGAACATGGTTTGGACAGTTCAACAAACTGTGCTTCATTCTTAAATGGCTTATAATGAGATGTAAGCGTTGGCCTGAACTTGCGGCAGAAGCGCAGCAGACAGCATGATCCGAAATGTAGGTAGCTAAGTCAAGTCAGGTCAAGTCAGTATACTTTAAGTTTAATCATCCTTCACAGGGTAGTTCAACTAACTACTGTATCATTTTGGTTCTCAGAGACAAGGCTGTGCCTCCCACATGTCAGCTAATAGGTAAATTCCATCTGAAGTGGGTGAAGTATCGACACCATCATCCAATTTCATTTTTCTTTCTTCCTCATCCACAGGAGAGCTCTTTGCTCTCAATCAGTCAGACACAATGGTCACCAAACTGGGTGAATATTCCCAGAACATGTTGAGTGAAGCTTTTTGGACCCCAAATATAGTTTTGTTGGAGTTCGACAAATACTCCCAGATAGGTTCACAAAGAAAAGTTTGCCTAATTAAGAACCAACTAGGTTTGACGAATACTCCAAACTATGTTCACAAAGCAAATGTTTGCCCAATTAAGAATGGGCTTCAGGGGTGTTGCCATGGTAACACTGCTAAACAGGTCTCTGGGCAAAGAGCACAATGTATGATTTAATCATTTAGGGGTGTTGCCACAGTAACACTGCTAAACATGTCTCCAGGCAAAGAGCACAAGGTATGATTTAGGGGTGTTGCCACGGTAACACTGCTAAACATGTCTCCGGGCAAAGAGCACAAGGTATGATTTAGGGGTGTTGCCATGGTAGCACTTCTAAACAGGTCTCTGGGCAAAGAGCACAATGTATGATTTAATCATTTAGGGGTGTTGCCACAGTAACACTGCTAAACATGTCTCCAGGCAAAGAGCACAAGGTATGATTTAGGGGTGTTGCCACGGTAACACTGCTAAACATGTCTCCAGGCAAAGAGCACAAGGTATGATTTAGGGGTGTTGCCATGGTAACACTGCTAAACATGTCACCGGGCAAAGAGCACAAGGTATGATTTAGGGGTGTTGCCATGGTAACACTGCTAAACATGTCACCGGGCAAAGAGCACAAGGTATGATTTAGGGGTGTTGCCGCGGTAACACTGCTAAACATGTCTCCGGGCAAAGAGCACAAGGTATGATTTAGGGGTGTTGCCACGGTAACACTGCTAAACATGTCTCCGGGCAAAGAGCACAAGGTATGATTTAGGGGTGTTGCCACGGTAACACTGCTAAACATGTCTCCGGGCAAAGAGCACAAGGTATGGTTTAGGGGTGTTGCCGCAGTAACACAGGGGTGGAGCAGGTGCAGAAATAAGAGTCAGCACAGGACCTTGGCTCCGGAGAAAACAAACTGTCCTGCTACTCCTGCCAGGAACTGAACCCATGTGGTCATGAGTCGGGTGCTGTCCCGCTGTGCTGTGTTCATGCCCCTGGTACAGGTAGTGGTGATGTCTAGGGAGATGCCCTCTCTGGCCTCCAATTCCTCCGTCAGATAGCTCAGCCATAATCACAGACACTCTGAGAATTCACCCTGACATAACCGCAATGGTTGACTGGGCATAAAACACCAAGTTATTATTATTCTCTGAGATGTTTGTCCTGAGGTGACCCTGTGTAACTGACAGGACGTTAACCCTTTCACTGCCCCAGCCTATATAATTTCCAGGCTAAAAAATGCACACCCTCACCTAGCCTGCAAACAGTGTATTTTCCAGCCCCATAACAAATCCGCTTTCAGTATTGTGTTTTGATGGGAATCCTTTCATATATTAATGCAAAAAAGAAGAGAGGGTTAAGGGATTTGAAATTTAGCACTTTTATTGGTCATTTTCAAAGACATTGTGACTGTGAAAGAGTTCAGATCCAATTACTAAATAACTGATTATGTATGTAAATGAAGGAGCCTCCTGCTTCTTCCCACACTTGTCGACCTGGCGAGTGTTTGCTGCCAGGCTCATTCTGGGTGGTTGTTATCGCATTCAAATCCAAGAGCTATAATGCTGTATGACCAAATGTTACTGTTAGTGTTACTTTTCTATTATTCTGAGGTCATCCCTTTCTTCCTTTCTTGCTTTTTAACAAATGTTTTGGGGTGTGCTATTTCTAGTAGTTCTGCACTTTGCAATTGAATTCGCAAATATACCCAGCAGAGTGGAGTGAGTGGTTTGCATAATTATGTGCCCATTGTGCTTTGCTGAGTTCCAGAAACCTGCAGTGCTACACATTGAACCAAAATTACTTGAGTTTTAGGTTGTAAGGTTTTTAGTGCTGTTTCATAATATTTTTATACTACATGCCTGCCTCTGTCTTATGAGTTATGCTTGTCTCAACAGATCCACATGCAGAAATGGATGAAAGATGTTCAGCTACCTGTCGTTCAAGAGCCTGAGACTACCAAAGGGTGTTTCCAGTTCCGAGCACCCACCAGGGTTTTCCTGGGTGGCAGCACACCCCTCAACACCTGTGTACAACCCAGCAAAACCGCTGACCTCTTCATGGAAATGCCAAAGGTCAGGGACAGTTGTCACCATATGACTGGCATGTGTGGACATAAGTTGATACCCACTGGATTTATAGACCCTGTTAATATTTACAACACTGTTCATACTGTGATTCAGAGTCGGCTTGATCATGAAGTTTTTCACTTGCAAGTTCACTGTCACGAATGTGATAACAATTGGAGACATTTCATTTGTAAAGTTTTATTAGGAATAGCCACATGGTGAATGTCTGGATTTTTGAGAGCTCTGCTGATGTGAGATGTGTAAGGCGGGAGACTAGGACTTGTTTATTTGGATTGCCTTTTGCTGTAGGAATGCTTCCATTGGAAAGATTGCTTCAACCATCGCTACATCCGCAAACGAGCGCTGTATTTATCAGCAGTGGCATTGCGACTGTTGAAAAGCAAGATGGTGGAAGATGTCCAGTTCACGTACCATGCAGGAAACCCCTACAAACCCATTCTGGTCCTCAGCGTCGCAGGTGAGGGTGCTTTATACCTTTACCTGCCATACAGGTTTTACTGATTGTGTAGTTGCAAGGGATAAGTAATGAGCTGTTGAACTTAAAGGGGATACCAACCAAAAGAACATCATGGGTCGTATCAGTAGGAATGAGCACAGAAAAAAATAGACACACAACAGTTTTTCACTCAACTTCTCATCCTGTTTGTTTTTAACATGAAGTTGATCAGCATTTGAAATGTTCAACATGACTGTTATTTAACAAGAAAACAAGGAAAGGAGTTAAACGGCTTATTTTTCGGTTGTTGCCAAGGTGGAGCATGAGCAAGTTCGAGGTCACAGTAAAGGTTCAAAACTTCCTTGAATCAATGAATGTTTGTCAGTCCATTATGTTCTCTACCACTGATGATTTTGCAGCCAAACCAGTGTGGTGTATTATTACTACATTAGTACTGACTACACCAAGTGCCAACAAAATGGACATAATAATAATATGTATGTGTTGTGACAATAACACACTTATGGCACTGTATACAAAATGGACATAATAATAATATGTATGTGTTGTGACAATAACACACTTATGGCACTGTATACAAAATGGACATAATAATAATAATATGTATGTGTTGTGACAATAACACACTTATGGCACTGTATACAAAATGGACATAATAATAATATGTATGTGCTGTGACAGTAACACACTTATGGCACTGTATACAAAATGGACATAATAATAATATGTATGTGCTGTGACAGTAACACACTTATGGCACTGTATACAAAATGGACATAATAATAATATGTATGTGCTGTGACAGTAACACACTTATGGCACTGTATACAAAATGGACATAATAATAATATGTATGTGCTGTGACAATAACACACTTATGGCACTGTATACAAAATGGACATAATAATAATATGTATGTGTTGTGACAATAACACACTTATGGCACTGTATACAAAATGGACATAATAATAATATGTATGTGTTGTGACAATAACACACTTATGGCACTGTATACAAAATGGACATAATAATAATATGTATGTGTTGTGACAATAACACACTTATGGCACTGTATACAAAATGGACATAATAATAATATGTGTGTGTTGTGACAATAACACACTTATGGCACTGTATACAAAATGGACATAATAATAATATGTGTGTGTTGTGACAATAACACACTTATGGCACTGTATACAAAATGGACATAATAATAATATGTATGTGTTGTGACAATAACACACTTATGGCACTGTATCCAGGCTCACAGCAGGGTGCTTTCTGCAGCACGAGGCAACAGTCCTTGTGAGCATTTCATTCCTGCCTTGTAGCTCTTTCAAATGCCTTACCTCAACCTAACTAATAGGAGTTTCCCTTAGACCAAACACCTAGCTGCATATGGGTTCCCAAACCCAAAATTAGCATCCTTTTAATACCACGCAGACATCAGGGGGCGTCTCCTGTATAAGACCCCATGAGGCATGCACACTCACCAGTTCCTTTTTTCTAGTGAAAGCTTTTAATAAGTATTTTATTGATGGTTTGGTGCATTTTTTGCATGCCACGTTGAGTGTTGTTGATATAATTTTCTAGTAAAAATTGTTTTGATACGGATTTTGTTGTTGGTTTTGTGCATGTTTTGCATGCTGTGCTGAGCATTGTTGATGCAGAGCAATCAGCTGAGTGGGGTCACAGTTTCAGGCAAAGGCAAACCTCTCACCATCCACCTGCATGCCATACCGGAGGAGGGTGTGTTCAAACCTTCACGCTTCCACATTGCCAAAAACAATGTGCGTCCTCGGTGGTATCGTGGCCAGGAACAGGACGATGGGGATGCTGGCAGTGGTATGGAGAATGAGGCTTTATTCATAATGTGTGTGTGTAAGAATTTGTGGGAGTTTGTGTGCAGTGGCTGTGAGTGTGTGTGTGTGCAGTGGCTGTGTGTGTGTGTGTGTGCAGTGGCTGTGTGTGTGTGAGTGTGTGCCAGTTGTGTGTTGATATTGTGTTAGTGTGTATTTATGTGTGTGATTTTGAGTTATATATGTTTGTGTGTTTGAGCATTTGTGTGGGTTTGAGTATGTGTACAGTGTGCATATATATATATATCATTATATGTGTGAATGAGAGTGTGATCATGTGTGTGTGTCAGTGTGTGCGTGGACTGAGTGGGAGAGAGTATGTGTGCAATGTATGTGTGCAGTGTTTGTGAACGAGAAAGATGGTGTGTTATGAATGAGACACACTATCCACTGCAGTAACATTTATGTGAATTTAGTTTTAAAACAGTGATTGTGACTTTAGTTTTCTTAAATGGTGATTGTGACTTTAGTTTTCAAATGGTGATTGTGACTTTAGTTTTGAAACAGTGCTTGTGCCTTTAGTTTTGAATGGTGATTGTGATTTCAGAGGGTGCCAGCAGTTTGCCACCAACTCCAGTCTACAGCACCAGCATCCTGCAGGATGTCTGCTACAACGCCAATGCAGAGTTCCTGGCACAGCAGATCCAGGGGGCACCATCTGTGCAGGATGCCATTGTGCTGCTCAAAGTCTGGATGCATCAGCGAGAACTGGATGTGGTCAGTCCTCTTTGAGAAAAGTTTGCACATGTAATTTGATTACTGGTCAGTAGAGATATTAAGATCCATTATCTTTTATCTTTTCTTCTTTTTTGAGGGGATAGGGTTTAAAGCAAAATATACATCTGTTAAGTGGGGTTAGTTTGGTGTCAGTTTGTTGATTTTTGTTTAATGGATTTGGAAATACATGTATGTAGGGTTTGTAAAGACTTAGAGTTATGGCCTCATCAGTCCGTTTCATTGTTTCACATCAGGGTTATGGCTGCTTCAGTGGGTTTCTGATGTCGATGTACGTGTGCCACTTGCTGAGCAAAGGTGTGGTGATGCTGTCGATGAACAACTACCAAGTGATGAGGCACACGCTGATCAACCTCAGTCAGTACACTCCTATCTTTCTTGGCTCCGTGCTGTCTTTCTTGGCTCCTGGCTGTCTTTCTTGGCACCTGGCTGTCTTGTCTTTCTCTCTCTTTTTCTCAGTCCTTTTCCTCTCTTTCTTTTTTTCAGCCTTTGTTTTCTTTCATCTTGTTCTTCTGTTTTGTTTGTATTGTTTACCCAAATTACAGCAAAGTTTGTGTGTGTGTGTGTGTGTGTGTGAGGGAGGGAGTTAGAGAAAGATAGTGTGGATGTGTGTGTGTGTATATGTTTGTGTGTGTGTGTGCTTGCAGGCAAGTTGTGAGAAAATCTAGGTGTCATTTGCTTTGAAATGGAATAGGAGGGTTTGCAAGTGTGGTTGTTGTTTTTTTGTGTGTGGTGGGGGGGCGGGGGCGGGGGAAGTTTCTTGTTAGTGTTGGACAATGTGTGCATGCTTGCAGGCAAGTCGCGGTGGCTGGAGAGCCCGGTCATCCTGTGCCCAGAGATGGGGGAGGGAAACCGACCTACCCTGGACCAGTTCCTGCAGGAGTTTGACGTGGTCTTTGTGGACGTCACAGGCTACCTCAACCTGACCATGGGCATGACCAAGGCTCTGTACAACAGGGTTGGTTGACACAATGTTCCGTCTTATCAGTCTTATCCAGTTTTACACATCACTCTAGTTCAGTAGTTGTCTTCCTGTGTCTCTCCAGCCTTCAGAACCCACAACAGAATATACTGCCCAAATTCTGCATTAATTCCACCATCGTTTTGGATTCATGTTATGGGCAGGTATGATCTGCTGCTGCTTTCTTTCTTGAGCAAAAATGAATCAGCGTGCCTTTCTGCTAGGAAATCTGCAGAGTATACAAAATATGAGAGGAGCAATTAAAGCTGGCCTTTTCTGTATCAATAGAAGTAGTGTTTTCTTGACATAAACTTGTTTCTTTTGTACAGTTTATTCTGTTTTGTGTTCCAAATCGTGTTTCTTTTTTACTGATAGCTCTGTTTTGTGTTTCAAATCCTGTTTCTTTTTCACTGATGTAATTGTTTTTATTTCAAATCCTATTTCTTTTTTTACTGATAACTCTGGTTTGTGTTTCAAAGCCTTTTTTTTGTTTTCACTGATAACTGGTTTGTGTTTTGAATCATGTTTCTTTTTCACTGATAACTGGTTTCTGTTTTGAATCATGTTTCTTTTTTACTGGTAACTTGTTTGTGTTTCAAACCCTGTTTCTTTTTTTACTGATAACTCAGGTTTGTGTTTCAAATCCTGTTTCTTTTAACTGATAACTCTGGGTCGTGTTTTTGAATCCTGTTTCTTTTTTTTTTTTACTGATAACTATGTTTTTGTAACTGGCAGGTGTGCCATGAAGCAGGGATAGCCTTGGAGTGTTTGACAGGAGAAGGATCAGAGCACTTTGACCAGCTGCTGATGACTCCGTGCCCCTTCCAGTTCAAGTTTGACTACACCTTCACGTGCGTGTCTCATTGTTCTCATTTCTGTATCCTCACAGCTGGGAGGTTTGTCATAGGTGAAAGCTAGACCCGCATTGGCTCAGCCCCAGAAATCCTGATTTCCACATGGGTCTAATCGTAAACCCTTGCTATTTAAATCACTCAGTAAATTTGTGATTTTCAAAATGGTCAAACATGAAACCCCTGACTTTAAAATTTGTCAAATTGTAAAATCTTTCCACATTGTGACATTGGTCTGACAGTAAATGTTCAGTTTTCTAATTGAAAATACAGTTGAACATTTTCAGTAAAACAGACCACTGAAATTGTTCAAACAGTAAATTATTTGGTTTAAAAATGGTAAGACAGTAAACTCCTTATTTTAACTTAGGGCAAAGAGTATATTCCTAATTATTAGTTAGTTTTGATTAGTTTAGTTGCATCCATCTTCAATGGGTTTTTTATCTGTATGAATGTCCATTATTCCTGTGTTTTATCTGTGTGTCCATCTTTCCTGTGTGTTTCATCTGTGTGTCTCTTAATTGTGTTTTGTCTCTGTGTGTGTCCATCATTCCTGGGTGTTTTATCTGTGTGTCTATCTTAATTGTGTTTTATCTGTATGCATGTTCATCATTTCTGTGAGTTTTATTTGTGTGTCTATCTTAATTGTGTTTTATGTGTATGCATGTCCATCATTCCTGTGTGTTTTATTTGTGTGGCTGTCTTAATTGTGTTTTATTGATCTGTATGCATGTCCATCATTCCAGTGTGTTTCATCTGTGTGTCTATTTTAATTGTGTTTTATCTGTATGCATGTCCATCATTCCTGTGTGTTTCAGCTGTGTGTCTATTTTAATTGTGTTTTATCTGTATGCATGTCCATCATTCCAGTGTGTTTCATCTGTGTGTCTATTTTAATTGTGTTTTATCTGTATGCATGTCCATCATTCCTGTGTTTCAGCTGTGTGTCTATTTTAATTGTGTTTTATCTGTATGCATGTCCATCATTCCTGTGTTTCATTTTTCCTGTGTGCAGAGTGAGCTTCACCACAGACACACTGAAGCAGGTGGTTCAGAAGTTCCAGTTGTCAGATCGAGTGCTGGACCATAGCGGTGAGCTGGTTGCCACGGTGATGCCCAGCATGCTGGACGTGCTGGAGCGAGGTCTGGGGGATCGTGTCACTCTTGTGCAGCCACAGCCACACCCCTCTCCCATGGTTTGTGTCTTCTGATCCTTTGTGTAGTGATTCATGGTCTGTGTCTTCTGATCCTTTGTGCAGTGATTCAGCCACACCCCTCTCCCATGGTTTGTGTCTTCTGATCCTTTGTGTAGTGATTCATGGTCTGTGTCTTCTGATCCTTTGTGCAGTGATTCAGCCACACCCCTCTCCCATTGTTTGTGTCTTCTGATCCTTTGTGTAGTGATTCATGGTCTGTGTCTTCTGATCCTTTGTGCAGTGATTCAGCCACACCCCTCTCCCATTGTTTGTGTCTTCTGATCCTTTGTGTAGTGATTCATGGTCTGTGTCTTCTAATCCTTTGTGCAGTGATGCAGCCACACTCCTCTCCCATGGTTTGTGTCTTCTGATCCTACGTTTAGTGATCTAGTCTTAGCCACACTCCTCTTTGTGTCTCTTCTCAACTCCTTTGTGTATGACTCATCCACACCCCTCTTTGTGTCTATTTTCCACTCTTTTATGTATGACTCAGCCATGCCCCTCTTTGTGTCTGTTTTCCGCTCCTTTGTGTACGACTCAGCCACGCCCCTCTTCGTGTCTCTTTTGCTCCTTTGTGCAGTGATTCAGTCATTGTCACACCCCTCTCCTTTGGGTTGTGTTTCTTCTGCTTCTTTGTGCAGTGATTCAGTCATGGTCACACCCTGTTCCTGTTTTTGTTTATTCTCTTGCTTTGTTCAGTCTCAGCCTCACCCTTTGCTTGGGTGTGTGTCTCATGCCTGTGAACAGTGAAATGCAGGTGTCTGCCTGTTAGTAGTTACTGAGGGCAACAGTAAAAAAAAAACTGTCTAGATATTCCAGGAGCATTTCAAGGATCTTCTCTGGAGCTGATTGACAGACAGTAAAACCTTTCACTGAGTTTATCTAAGGGGAATTTGATTTGACCTCTTTCTTCTTCTCAGGGATTTTCTCTGGAGCTGATTGTCAGTAAAAACCTTTCACTGTGTTTATCTAAGGGGAATTTGATTTGACCTCTTTCTTCTTCTCAGGGATTTTCTCTGGAGCTGATTGGAATCTGATTCGACCTCTTCCTTTTTTTCTTTATTTTTCGTCTCATCAGAAAAGGTCCTTTCTCCCTACAGTGGGTCCTGAAATGGTGACTGAGGCCCAGCTGGCTCAGGCTCTGGTGTTGCTAGCTTTCCTCTCACTTGCTTCAAATGTTCTGGCCTGCTGAAAGATTGGCCATATTATCAAAATCATGTTTGTGCTTGAATTGAGTTTGTAGATCAGACTTGGGTATAGTTGTACATTTGAGAACAGGTAAAATGTTTGTTGAGCGTTTGATCATCCTGAGGTGATCCTGTGTGGTTGACAGGACGTTAAAATTCAATTACTAACCACTCTCTTTGCAGATGAAAATGCCATGGACTTATTCATTTGACTGAGTGGATGTAGAATAAATATAGTCCTGATTGCTTTGTGTTTTGTGCAGTGGTCTGTGACTGAGAAACCGCCAGCACGGGTCAGTGACTGCACTTTGACATTTGGTCTCTTGCACCACAAAAGCAATTCGTTGCGACTGTTGGACCGCGGCCCTCCTGCCAACTCCCCGGAGGTCAGTGACCTGGGTCGTTGTCACCATTGTTGTCATTTGTTTGACACGTTTTGTTGACCGTGTTCACGTGAGCTCAACATTGCGGATAAGGCAGCTTGTGATGCACATCAGGGGTTCACACAAATATATATGCTGCAGGTAAAATCTGACCCATGCTTTCTGGCCCACCTCAGGTAGTTGGTCAGAACATGTAGATTGTAACCAGGCCAGGTGGAATGGACAGGGTGGGGTTGTACATTGACAGTTGGTCAGTACGGGTACATTGTAACTAGGCTGGATGGAATGGACAGGGTGGGGTTGTACATTGACAGTTGGTCAGTACAGGTACATTGTAACCAGGCCAGGTGGAATGGACAGGGTGGGGTTGTACATTGACAGTTGGTCGGTACAGGTACATTGTAACCAGGACAGGTGGAATGGACAGGGTCGGGGTGTACATTGACGGTTGGTATAGGTGCATTGTAACCAGGACAGGTGGAATGGACAGGGTCGGGGTGTACATTGACGGTTGGTATAGGTGCATTGTAACCAGGACAGGTGGAATGGACAGGGTCGGGTGTCCATTGATAGTTGGTCAGTACAGGTGCATTGTAACCAGGCCAGGTGGAATGGACAGGTGGGGTGACTTCATAGTTCACCAGTTATTACAGCTACAGTCTTTGAGCACGTGTGTTTGCTATTTTCCTTCCCCATGCAAAACAGGTACTGTAAACTGTGGTGGAAGTGAACAGTTTGTGAACATTAAAAGAGTTCATTGCCAAGCCAACTTTTTTTCACTGTTCACAGGCAGCTGAGTTCCGGCAGTTTTGGGGGGAGAAATCGGAACTGCGACGATTCAAAGATGGTGGCATCTCAGAGGCTGTGGTGTGGGCATTCTCCTCCGGACTCAGTCAGAAGCGAATGGTGTGCAGCAAGATCGTGACCCACGTCCTCCACAGGTCTGCTCACTGTAGCTTGCTCATTCCAGATTTTTTCCTCACTGATCATACATGTCTCTGCCAACTTCAGAATAAAAAGAAGGCCCAGAGACCTAGTTTTGGGAATGCTTTTTTCATTTCTTCCCAAAGTTTTTATGACAAACCCTGTTTGAGTCTCACTGTTGTCTGTCATTACTGTAAAAAGTTGTTGGTTTTAAAACGATTACCATCTGTCTCTGGGCATGTAAAAAGTTGTCAGTTTTAGATTACCATATGTCTGTTAACCTGGGCATGTAAAAAGTCAATTTGGAAAGAGTATCATCTGTCTCTACTGACCTGGGCATGCAAACAGTGACACAGGGTATTCTCAGTTACAGTCAGCACAGTTTCCCTGATCACAGTCCATTTTCAGTGAAAGCCCCCAACCCACCTCCACCCTTCCCCTCGAGTACCCAAATTCCTGATTCTAGAACTGATCCTGTAGGTAATTGTTGATTTTCAGTGATACATTGAGTGGGGAGTGTCTGGAACTGATACACAGAGTCACAGTGTATCTGTTTTCCTAGGTTTATTTCAATCCTAGGACTACCACATGGGTGCTGTGCCCCTGACAGCCAGCATTGCTCCCCCCCCCCCCCCCCAACCCACCCACTCAACCAAACACCCAGCACCAAGTTTATTTTCATTGTTACATGGAATTTTGCTCAAACTGAGCTGCATGTTATGTTTATGCTCCTTATTGTGTGTGTGTGAACATAACATGCAGTGTGATTGGTGTGTGCATGTCTCTCTCTCTCTCTCTCTCTCTCTCTCTCTCTCTCTCTCTCTCTCTCTCTCTCTCTCTCTCTCTCTCTCTCTCTCCCTCCCTCTCTCTCTCTGTAACATGGTTATTTTTTGATAGGCAATAATGGTAGCTAGACTACAATATTTAAGAGTCTGTTTGTTTGAAATGTATGTTAATGTGGTTTCTGTCATAAGATGTTTGTACAGCACAGTGAGTTTAACTCTGGTTAAAAAAAAACAGCGCTTTATAAGAATTATTTGTTATTAACATTATTCTCTTCGCAGGCATGCAGGTATAAGCTGTGACCAGATACATGCAGTTGGACAACAGCTGGAGAGCGTTCTGCACGTCCCTCGTCGGATCATCACCGAGACGGGCGGAGGTGGCAGTGGGGTAGTTTATGGAACAGGAGAGGAGCGCATCTACCACATCCGCCAGGTGCTGGAGGAACTGGGCAGGACTCTGAAGAAGCTGCCCAGCCTGGCGCTGAGGATTAACGCCGTCACTGGAATCGACCCCACCGTCCGGTTCTCTGAGGTTGGTGTGTGTTTGTGGGGAGGGACGGGGTGTTGCCTGGTGGTTTTCTTGTGGCTTTCCTGTTTTGTTTTGTGATCACAGACATTAGTGGTGTTTTGTAATGATGTACATTACAGGTGTTTTATAATAACATGCATTGCAGGTGTTTTATAATGACGTACATTGCAGGTGTTTTATAATGACATGCATTGCAGGTGTTTTATAATGACATACACTTTTTACTAGTGTTTTGTAATGAGGTGCATTACAGGTGTTTTGTAATGACATACATTATTATAGGTGTTTGTGATGACATACATTACAGGACAGAAATATTGACCAACTGTTTACTGCAGGTGTTGTGTTGGCTGTGCATGTGTTGTGACTGTGCAGGTGTTGTGTTGACTGTGCAGGTGTCATGCTGACTGTGCAGTTGTTGTGTTGACTGTGCAGGTGTTGTGTTGGCTGTGCAGGTGCCATGCTGACTCTGCAGGTGTTGTTGACTGTGCAGGTGTTGTGTTGACTATGCAGCTGTTGACTGTGCAGGTGTTGTTGACTGTGCAGGTGTTGTGTTGACTGTACAGGTGTTGTATTGACTGTGCAGGTGTTGTATTGACTGTGCAGGTGTTGTGTTGACTGTACAGGTGTTGTATTGATTGTACAGGTGTTGTATTGACTGTGCAGGTGTTCCCAGCACACCCAGCAGTAGCCAGGCTGACGTCAGAGACTCTACTAAAGGGAGACAACACCCCTTTGCCACTCTTCACACCAGCCATGACAGGTCAGTGACAGGTCACTTGGTGTTTTACGCCCAGTCAACCACTGCAGTTATATCAGGGCCATACAGGTCAGTACATACGTTCTATGAGAGAACGCCCCAATACAGCGAAGACGAACCAGCGTCCTGACCCTAGTATTAATCCGTAGGCGGACCCATTTCATCTCTAACCCAGCCCTGCGCTCCCCTTTCATTCCGGTGATGTTATATCCCAATCCAAGTATTGATCGGCAAATGGACCAAGCTCATTTCGTCTCCCATCCCCCCATTCCCCATTGGTTTCAACTGTTTTATGTCCAAGACAAGCTTGCTTTAAAGATTGTCCATAATATGCTCTTTAGCATCTGTGGACATTAAGAAAAAAAAGATAGAATAGAAAGTGAGGATGGGGATGGTGATGTGGTGATGATGATGATGGTGGTGGTCATAGGACTGGAGATGGGGCCAGGCTGCTGGTGCTGTCAGTCTTGTAGATGCCGAGCCACCGGCGCAGGGCTTGTGTTTCTGGGATAGTCGTTAGAAGTGTCCATTGCAGAGGCTGATGAACGTGAGGTTGGATGTGTGTTGTCTTCAGCTGCACTGCGATCACCTGGTCTTTCCAGGAGGCTTTGTAGCTCTGTCAGCTGTGGTAGTCTGGGTGTTGCTGTAACTGTAAGCATGGCTTGTGGAACTGGGTTTTCACTCTGACCATGATGATGTTAATAATAAATGCATTCTAATGGACTGAATCCCTCTATGACAATACATGTGTAAGGCTTAAAGCGCTATACATGAAACATTACAACATTACAATCTAATTTAATAATGCATTACATCTTTCACTCTATCACTTGTTCTCCCCCTCATCCACACACATGTACACACACACAATCTTGCAACCCCTCACTTCCTTCTCTTTCTGTTCCAGTCTCTCTCCACCCCCCATCCCCCAAAAGTCATCAGTCATCAGCCACCAGTCAGACTGTGATGTGAAGTGTTACAGTGTACATCTGACCAAGTACCACCACTTTTTAAGACCACAATTGCTGGAGTTTTGTGCTGGTCGACAACAAGGGTCACCTTGTACCACACTTTAAGACCAGAATTGCTGGGGGTTTGTGCTGGTCAGTGACAGGGGTCCCCTTGGACCAGTGTTTAAGACCAGAATTGCTGGAGTTTTGTACTGGTCGACAACAGCGGTCCCCTTGACCTTGTACCAGTCTTTAAGACCAGAATTGCTGAAGTTTTGTGCTGGTCGACAACAGGGGTCGCCTTGAACTTGTACCACTCTTTAAGACCAGAATTGCTGGAGTTTTGTGCTGGTCTGACAAAACTTGTTCATTTTGTACCACTCTTTAAGACCAGAATTGCTGGAGTTTTGTGCTGGTTGACAGCAGGGGTCCCCTTACACCACTCTTTAAGACCAGAATTGCTGGAGTATTGTGCTGGTAGACAACAGGGGTCACCTTGTACCACTCTTTAAGACCAGAATTGCTGGAGGTTTGTGCTGGTCGACAACAGGGGTCACCTTGTACTGCAATAAGCTCTTGCTTTGCTGATGTTTTAGTGAAAAGTGTGTTGAATGTTTTATATAAATGACAAACCAGAAGGCAAATTTCTCTACACAGTAAGTTGGTGTTTTACGCCCAGTTTATCTACACGGAGACAGTAAAGTTGCGTTGTATTTCAGTGATCTGCACGCTGGAAGGAAGTGGCCACTGGCCTGAAGACATTGACAGGATCCGTGACCTGAAGACCCTCTACCTCATTGACCTTGGGGAGAAGCTGGCTGACCTTGGCCTTGACGTCAATATCCAGGAGACGCACGTGGATGTGTTGAAGGTAGCATGTTTGAGCCTGTGTGTGGAGAGGGCACTTGTGAGACAGTGTAACAGATGAAAAAGTGAGGTGGGGAGGGGGGCAGTTGTGGACATTGATTTTATGATGGGTTGAAGGCAGTCTATTGAAGTGGAAGTGTGTGTACGCATCTGTCTCGTGTTAGAATACTTTCAGTAGCAAGGTTTTGTGTGTGTGTGAGATAGAGTGTGTGTATATTTGTATGTATTTGTGTTCAGTCACTTTTGTTGCTTTGTTGTAGACAGGGAATGTGTCACAGGTTTTCACCTTTCTGTATTGTTGGTTGTGTGTGTTTTTTTTGGGGGGGGGGGAGTTGGGGGTGGGGGCATGGTGAGACAGCAGAAAATGGCAGGCGAGAGCAAGAAGCCACAGTGCACACCTTTCCCTTCTGTTTGCCATAGATCTGTTCAGCAGCTTTTTGGGCTGAGCTTTGCTGGTGGCAGGTAACATAGTGAGTCTGTGTCAAAATCAGAATAAAATGACCAGCTGAGTTTGTGTGTATGTGTGTGTGTATGTATGTGTGTGTATGTGTGTGTGTATGTGTGTGTGTGTGTCCCAGGATGGGTATGTGTTCCGCCTGAAGCTAGGCGTGAGTCGTGAGGTGGGCGTGCTGCGCATGGTGCGATTGCCAGAGGGCATGCTGAAGATGGAGGACACACCTGAATCGATGGCTGTGGAGGCAGAAATCACCACGATGCCTGAACTGACCACAGTGCTACAGGGGTGAGTGTGTGACACATGCATGGGCTTAACTTTGGTAGTTAAGCGATGGCTGTGAACACCATGGTAACACACCTGAGTCAACAGCTGTTCACTCTGAAATCACTGCGATGCCAGAACTGACCACAGTGCTGCAGGGGTGAGTGTTTGACGTGTGCGTAGACTTCAGAAGCTCAGTGCTTGCCATGATCACCATGGTAACATACCAAGTCTGTGGCTGTGGCAGCTGAAATGACCATTACGGTCACATTCCAGGCCTGCTGTGGCAGGGCAATTGGCTGTAGTTGGTTTGGGGCCTTGGACAGTGTAGGCACACATACAACACTGACTGTCCCACAAATGCACAGTGCAAACAAACTGCGTCATGAACAGGTCAGATGCGCTGTAGGCAACTTTGAAAATGAATGCCACTGGGTCATAGCAAATGGCGATCTCTTATGATACAGACAATACAAACGGTTGCAGAAAATCTGCCTATGAGTATGATTTCAGTATCTTGCTGGATTTGGTACATGTGCGGGCTGCTTTGTTATATAGCCTGTAAGTGTACCCACTTTGGTGTCATGCATGTTCTTACTTTATTACTTGTTCCTGGAGTTGTTTCTGGCAGGTCTAGCTCCCTAGTAGGGGAGGTCTAGGTCCACAGTTTGGTGTGATGGTAGATGCAAGGTAGGGACTGCAGCATCCCATTGATGAGGCAGAAGGAAGTGGAACCCTGTGTTGGTGTGATGGTAGATGCAAGGTAGGGACTGCAGCATCCCATTGATGAGGCAGAAGGAAGTGGAACCCTGTGTTGGTGTGATGGTAGATGCAAGGTAGTGACTGCAGCATCCCATTGCTGAGGCAGTTTGGGAAGCAGAACCCTCTGTGAGTGACAGGAGATCTAGGTACACAGTTCTGCATCACTGGTGTTTGTGAAGACAGGTTGCTCTTCCTCTGGAGGCTGCTGCAGTCTCTAACCATTGCTGACAATGATGGAATGGTTGACAACTGTAGAATAACCATTACTGCCAACAGTGGAATAATGATTACTGACAACAGTGGAATAATCATAACCATTACTGACAACAGTGGAATAACCATTATTGACAACAGTGGAATAATGATTACTGACAACAGTGGAATAACCATTACTGACATCAGTGGAATAACCATTACTGACATCAGTGGAATAACCGTTATTGACAACGGTGGAGTAACCATCATTGACAACAGTGGAATAACCATCAATGACAACAATGGAATAACCATTACTGACAATAGTGGAATAACCATTATTGACAACAGTGGAGTAACCATCACTGACAACAATGGAATAACCATCAATGACAACAGTGGAATAACCATTACTGACAACAGTGGAGTAACCATCACTGACAACAGTGGAATAATCATCAATGACGACAATGGAATAACCATTATTGACAACAGTGAAAGAGTGCTTCAGTACACAGCTTGGTGCTGGGTTTTGCAGGATTCAACAGGAGCACCCATCCTTCTGTGCCACAGTGCGACTGGTCAAGCGATGGCTGTCAGCACAGTTACTGTTGGGTCATGTCCCCGAGGTGACCGTGGAGAAGACTGTGGTCCATCTGTTTGACCACCCACTGCCCTTCACCGCCCCAGTGTGAGTTATCTTGCTGTAGGGTTGTATATGTGTTGGGGGGGGGGGGGGGGGGGGGGGAGGTAGGTGTGGATGCTTGTGTGTCATGTTAATGTGTGTGTGTTTGTGCACATATGCCTGTGCGTCTTTTGTTGACGTTTTATAGACCTTTCAGCTTGTGGGCTTTCTCTCTTTTTCAGGTCACCTCTTGTAGGATTGCTGCGCTTTCTCAAGTGGGTTTCTGGAAATGAATACAAAGGTGAGTGTTGGGCAGACAGACATCAGTGTTATATATTATAGCAGTGTGACTCAATGCCTTTTTATCCTGCTTGTTAGTGTTCCTCAGCTACACCCAGTGTGGGGTGAGAGGGTAGTGTGTGCAACCGTTTCCCTACAACTGTAAATGCTGTCAAACATGTCTGCAAATGCAGTGCTACCCGCCACTATGGCAGCTCTGCTCTGACTTTGGGGATCTGAATCATGGAATTTGTTGTCATGACCCACACAGTGACCCCCTCAATGCAGGCACAAAGGTACACGCACCACACAGGCAGGTGCACGCACACACATGCATGCATGCAGACACACACACACACACTTACACCACACATGCATGCACACGCACGCATGCACGCCCACACTCACACACTTACGCACACATGCGTGCACACACATGCACGTACACACACACACACACACACACACCATCAGTCAACTGAAATAATTTAGGAGCAAGTAGGGACATGAGACTCTTTAACACAACAAACATTTCTGCTTTAGCCCCAACACTGGTCAGAAACAGTACAAAAAATGCCAGTAATGGCAATGTGTTAGCCCCAGTGTTGTGGTCAGAGACAGTAAGACATCAATAATGGCAATGTGTTAGCCCCAGTGTTGTGGTCAGAGACAGTAAGACATCAATAATGGCAATGTGTTAGCCCCAGTGTTGTGGTCAGAGACAGTAAGACATCAATAATGGCAATGTGTTAGCCCCAGTGTTGTGGTCAGAGACAGTAAGACATCAATAATGGCAATGTGTTAGCCCCAGTGTTGTGGTCAGAGACAGTAAGACATCAATAATGGCAATGTGTTAGCCCCAGTGTTGTGGTCAGAGACAGTAAGACATCAATAATGGCAATGTGTTAGCCCCAGTGTTGTGGTCAGAGACAGCAAGACGCCAGTAATAGCAACATCAGTAGCTCCTGATTGGGGCTGCTTCAAATAATGAATACTATGGGTGTGAACACTGTCTGCAGCAAAACTGACAGTTACACAACAAATAGATGACATAGCTTATGAATACACAATGTCGCTTGTTTAATAATAAAAATAATGGTTGTCATTCTTTAGCATGGTGTCTCACCAGTAATGGTCAGCACACTGCTATTTACAAGATCAACAAAAATAAATTATATATGTGAAATGTCAAAAAGAATACAGAAACATTGTATTCCTGAGCCCCCCCCCCCCCATACATACACACACACACACACACACCTGTTTGCAAAGAGATTGTTTTAGGTTTTAATTTTGTGAATCAGTACACCAACCTGTTCAGAAAGAAGCCTTTGGTATAAAAACATGAATTGTTGTAGAAACTGTCCATACATTTTGAGGCAGAGTCCACTGATAAGAGAGCATGAGTCACTTCAGAAACTTTGTGTGCTGTTTTCAGTGGAGACGTTCTGTGACAAAGTAACTGCCCCGCCCCCTCCAGTGGTAATGAACTGGTTGAGGACTGTCGCTGCACACTCCCTGAAGGTGCTTCAGTCCCAGCCGGACTCTGAATGGAAGGTGTGTCTGTCTAGTTCTCTCTGTCTGTCTCTGTCTGTCTGTCTGTCTGTCTGTCTCTCTGTCTCTCTCTCTCTCTCTCTCTCTCTCTCTCTCTCTCTCTCTCTCTCTCTCTCTCTCTCTCTCTCTCCTCTCCCCACCCCCTCTCTCCCACCCTCTCTCCCTCCCTCTTTCCCTCCCTCTTTCTCCCCCCCTCCCTCCCTCTTTCTCTCCCCTCTTCTCTCCCCCTCTTTCTCTCCTTCCCTCTTTCTCCCCCCCCCCCTTTCTCTCCCTCCCTTTCTTCCCCCCTCCCTCTTTCTCTCCCTCCCTCCTTTTTCTCCCCCCTCTTTCTGTCTCCCCATCTCCACACCCCCCCCTTTCTCTCCCTCCCTCTTTCTCTCCCTCCCTCTTTCTCTCCGTCTTCCCCCCCTTTCTCTCCCTCCCTCTTTCTCCCCCCCCCCTTCTCTCCCTCCCTCTTTCTCTCCCTCCCTCTCCCCCCCCCCCCTTCTTTCTCTCCCCCCTCTTTCTCTCTCCATCCCTCTTTCCCTCCCTCTTTCTCTCCCTCCTCTTTTTCTGTCTCTGTCTCCCCCCCCCCTTCTCTCCCTCCCTCTTTCTCTCTCCCTCTTTTTCATCTCCTTCTTTCTCCCCCTCCCTCTTTCTCTCCCCCCCCCCCCCCTCTTCCTCCCTCTTTCTACTTTTCCTACTGTCTGCCTGGGGGGACAATGTATACATTCCTTATGAAAATCGGCCCATTTCAAGTCAGTTCTGCCCAGGAAGGCCAGTAACTGTGCTATATTCAGCCTAATTATGACCCAGCTTGGATGACATTTCTGTTTTATATTTGCTAGGGTAGTGGGCTTTGTGTGTGTGTGTGTGCATGTTTCTGCATTTGTGTCTTGGTTGGTTGCATTTTGTTTCATTTTGAATTGGTTGTGGGGGGGGGAGGTGGGGGGCGAGGAGGAGGGCATGGCTTCCTTATCTCAGCTGAAGGGCTACGACTGGCAGTGTGCTTGTTTGTATTTCAGGTGATATTCCGGCCACCCATGGATGTGTACGATCTTGTGATCCACCTGTCTCCACACTGCCTGACACGCAGGCACCAGCGTGTAGGGGCCAAAGATGTTTCCAACATGTTAGCAGCATACCCTCAGCCACCCTCACAGAAAAATGCTCCCAAAGAGAGCAAACTGCCGGTCACATCATTCAACCCTGCTGAAATCTTTTTGGAGAACCTCAGAGTGAGTTGTTTAGGCTGCCTGTTTTGGAGAACCTCAGAGTGAGTTGTTTAGGCTGCCTGTTTTGGAGAACCTCAGAGTGAGTTGCTTAGGCTGCCTGTTTTGGAGAACCTCTGAGTTGCTTAGGCTGCCTGTTTTGGAGAACCTCAGAGTGAGTTGCTTAGGCTGCCTGTTTTGGAGAACCTCAGAGTGAGTTGCTTAGGCTGCCTGTTTTGGAGAACCTCTGAGTTGCTTAGGCTGCCTGTTTTGGAGAACCTCAGAGTGAGTTGCTTAGGCTGCCCGTTTTGGAGAACCTCAGAGTGAGTTGCTTAGGCTGCCTGTTTTGGAGAACCTCAGAGTGAGTTGTTTAGGCTGCCTGTTTTGGAGAACCTCAGAGTGAGTTGTTTAGGCTGCCTGTTTTGGAGAACCTCAGAGTGAGTTGTTTAGGCTGCCTGTTTTGAAAGAGGGGGCGGGGTGAGGAAACCAGTGAAAAGGGTTGAGGGGGGAAGAGTGTATTTTACACTTTTAAAACAGTTTCAGTTTATGGGACGCAGCAGACATCATCCGTCATCTTACCCGCAGACATGTTTTAAACTTAATGGACTAATCTCATAGGTTTTAAAGTTAATAGTCTAATTCAAATGTGTACATGCTTGTGTGTGCACACACAATTACACATGCATGTACACACACACATTCATTCAAGCATGTATTTTCTCTCTCTCTCTCTCTCTCCCCCCCCCCCCCCCCCCCCATCCCCCAAGTTATTTATGGGCATAGTTTTGTTTGTTGTTTGAATTGGTTAGTTTCACAACAACTATGTTTCTAGCAATTAGTGAACAGAGTGTTTCAATTGGTTAGTTTCACAACAACTATGTTTCTAGCAGTTAGTAAGCAGAGTCTTTGAATTGGTTAGTTTCACAGCAACTATGTTTCTAGTGATTAGTAAGCAGAGTCCATGTTTGAATTTCAGGCGGTGTATGGCGAGTTTGCCCTCTTTTTCCATGACCACTATGGGGGTGAGGTCATCACTGTGCTTCTCAAACCTGGAATCTTCGACGCCAAGAAAGTGGAGGTCATTTTCTATGCTGATACTTTTGTTGTAGCATTATTATTGTCTTTTCTTAAATATTTTTAGGTTTTAATTTAGGTTTTAACCTCCTGTACCAAAGTTCAAAATTTCCTTCACTGTCTGTCCGGATGATATCTTCTAAACTATTTAATCTTTTGTGGCCAAAGATAGTATGGTGATGTGTCATCATGAGCCAGAGTGTCTTGCAGAAAGATTGTTTGGCTATCATCAAGGTGATTGTTTGGCTATCATCAAGGTGATTGTTTGGCTATCATCAGGTATTTTTGGTTGTGTAGCACAGTTTCACAACTGCAAACATTGTCATTGTTTTCACCTTTGCCGTTTCCACCTGGCTTTGTGTGCAGATCGGGAACTTGTTTGGACGAAAACCTACAGTCGTTGACAGTGAGCCAGCCTTGACCTTTGACCTGGACGCCATGGTGGAGGCGGTGTACGCCATGGGGGGAGATGTGGTCGCCAAAGTTGACCTTCAGACAAAGCTGCACCAGCAGTGAGACAGATCCTCCGTAACAAAAACAAAAACAACAACCACGGACTAAAAAGACAACAGCAGAAAACAGAAAGCAAGAACAGACATTGTCTTGATAAGTTGTTGTGTGTGTGTGTGTGTGTGAGGGGGGTGTTACTTGATGTACACCATTATGACTTTCTGTCGTTGTTGTCGATAACGTGTAAGAGACAGCATTTCTACTTTGCACGGTTGTAATCTCATTGGGTACTTGTTTGAGATGTTGGCCCCATTTTCAAGGTTGTGGGATATTACTATCTAAGCCCAAAGTTGTATTTTCCGTTTTGAATGTTTTTCTTCTGAGCATTTACATTTTTCTTGTCTTTGGTCAGTTGCAGCTGTATGCTGTGCCGTGTATGATTTTGCTTGGTCCATGTTGGTTTTGTTGTCGTTTGGGTCATATTTTGTCATGTATGTGTTTATGGTTGCTTCCTAAATTTTATACATGCACATGCCCACATGTGTTTGTTTTGTTTGTGTATGTGAGTGTGAGAGAGAGACAGAGTAAAGTTTGAAATGAAAATGAAATAGGCCCTATATTACTGTCACCCATCACATTGATTGTGATCCCAGGAGGAGCAGTTTAGACATTGACAGAAACACAGACACAAACATTGACACAAACACTGAAACATTGACACAAACACTGAAATACTGACACAAACACTGAAACATTGACACAAACACTGAAATACTGACACAAACACTGAAACATTGACACAAACACTGAAACATTGACACAAACACTGAAATACACAAACACAGGCAGAAACACTGACACAAACACAGAAACATTGACACAAACACAGGCAGAAACATTGACACAAACATTAAACACAGAAACATTGACACAAACACAGGCAGAAACATTGACACAAACATTAAACACAGAAACATTGACAAAAACATTAAACACAGAAACGTCGACACAAACAGGCAGAAACATCGACACAAACATTAAACACGGAAACGTCGACACAAACATTAAACACAGAAACATCGACACAAACAGGCAGAAACATTGACACAAACATTAAACACAGAAACATCGACACAAACAGGCAGAAACACGGGACCCTATGTGAGACGGGTGTGCATGCGGTTATGGCTTATGGCAATGGAACAAACGAAAGGATCCCAGCAAAATTCCACACAAATTCTGCCTTCAAGCTGGTGGCATGACAACAGTCCACGCAACGTTAGCTCTCCCCGTCCTCTGACAAAATGAACCCTTACAATGTTAGCTCTCCCCCGTCCTCTGACAAAATGAACCCTTACAATGTTAGCTCTCCCCCGTCCTCTGACAAAATGAACCCTTACAATGTTAGCTCTCCCCCGTCCTCTGACAAAATGAACCCTTACAATGTTAGCTCTCCCCCTCCTCTGACAAAATGAACCCTTACAATGTTAGCTCTCCCCCTCCTCTGACAAAATGAACCCTTACAATGTTAGCTCTCCCCGTCCTCTGACAAAATGAACCCTTACAATGTTAGCTCTCCCCGTCCTCTGACAAAATGAACCCTTACAATGTTAGCTCTCCCCCTCCTCTGACAAAATGAACCCTTACAATGTTAGCTCTCCCCCTCCTCTGACAAAATGAACCCTTACAATGTTAGCTTTCCCCCTCCTCTGACAAAATGAACCTGTATATAGTGTCCAACTCAAATACTTTAAAGACTGGCATTTTTAGTGCATGCTGCTTTCTTTCGGTGTGTGCATAAACCATGGAACTCTGAAACGGACTAGTGGAGCTTTAAGGTGTGTTTATGCTGGCTGGGCATCGCCCTGTCAACGCCCACGTTCATTACATGAAACAAACAGATATTGCCGCTGTAGACCACTAGTTGTGACAGTTGTTTATTAAGAATTTAGCACACTAAGCTGTGCAACCAAATTAGAGAAAGTACCACTTTTGTACCAAATATTCCAGACTGAAAATGTTCTCCAGTGATCTCCCCTGATGACACGAAATTTAATCAGTAGGCACCTTTCATTCTGGGGCTGTAAACGCCAAGAATGGATCGTGCATGTGTATATATATATATACGCTGTTTACTGGCTGCACATAGGGGCTTCTCAGGCAAAGTGAGGGTTAGTCTGGTGTGTGCATAATCCACTGAACGCTGACGTGTACATGGCCACAGACCCATCCACAGCCCCGTCCCTTTCCCGCTGTTAGCGCGAGGCATCAAAGTGGCGGCCGTCAAGAGGGCTTGTGGGCCGGTTTACAGCAGAAGGGCCTCGGTTCGATTCCGCTTCGGCTCTCCTTTCTCTTCGAAAAGGCTGTGGTTAGTGGACACAGTCTTGTGACTTTGTCCATCACAATTAATGAAACATTGAAATGGCTCTCATTGCTGCCCTTCTTAATACAGGAGTCATTGTGGTGGTGACAGTGTAGCGATAGGTATATATATATAATCTCCCTTGTCCCCCGCCTCCATACCTCCTCTCCCCTCCTCCCCGCCCCTAATAAGCCTTATGGTTTCTGTGGACATTAAATGTTTATCAACGGGCTTCCACTAGGAAAGCGACCGATTTACTGTGGTCACTTCAGTCCAGATAACATGTGTTTCTTTCCTGTCTGACAGTGAGAAGATTTTCTAAACTACAATAGGGGCATGGACAGATACTGCTCGTGTTTTTTGGACGATGCCAAAGTGTTTGAATCAAGTGAAGAAATAGACTCGACTGTGCAAATGACAGTCCGATGCTACAGATGATGCGAAAGAACGAAGCTCCATACAGACTTTCCGGTTTGTTTTGAACACTACAAGACAAAAAATCACCGAAAATCGACATCTCGCTCTGCCTACCTGAAAATGAGGGGTAGAGTGACACCATAAAAACCAAAACAAGCACTAAACAGGCAGAAAAAACAACAACAACAAAAACTGAACGGTAATGCCTGCGGCAAAACAAAAACAAAAAGACCAAGAAAGAAGCTGAACACAAAAGCCTGTGGCAAAATTATAAAGAAAGACGAAACAACACAAATGCTAGAATTAAATGAGAAATGGCTGCCCTAATCAGGCAAGCAAACAATTGAAACCAAATGGCCAGATGAAAAGGATGGTGGCAATGACGAAGAAAGATCGAGGAGAAAGAGGGATGGGGAAAAATCCATTACTCCCACCCGATAGAAAACTGTACATGGTAACTGTCTCTGACAGCGTGCAATGTGACAAAGGCTGGAAACGCGTAATCCATGCACACAGTACAAACCACACAATGATGCTAACAGCCACTGGGCAAAAGACGCTCACGAAGTACCAACATGCTTTTTTCATATTTTTTTAATCAAGTTGTCTCGACTAGAGAGGCACCTCGAGGTTACTCGCATCATCCCCACATCGAAAAAGAATGAGACAACTCGAGACGCAAAAGGGAAAGCAAAGAGAGGAAAAACAAAAACAGTCGGGGTGTATACCAAGAACCTCACTGACCCAAACACGAAACCCTGGCCCAGGGAAAGCACAAAGATCAAGTGTGATCAACTAGAAAAAATAACAGGCCTGAAGGATAACGCAAAGAAAGAACTTATTGGGACGAATGCAAAACAAACAGTGAATAAGAGGATGGCTCCCTGATGAGGTCTAGCCTGCCATTGCCTGCAGACCTAAAAAAAAATCACCGTCCCTCCAAACTTTCAACGCTAAAGTAAAACCGCATCTCTTCCAGTTTTCCACCAAGCTTTCTGAGTTATTTGTACATGCTTACTGCCACCTGTCTCATATCCTCTGTGTGTGTGGAGGGGGGCTGGGAGGGGGGGAATTGTGGAAATATGAATAATGTGACGAGATTATTTTCTGTATTGTACATTGCTGCTTCTCATACGATACATGTAGGTTATTTTTCTTGTGTGTTGTCACACTTTAGTTGTCATATACGTGTTTTTGTTGTTGTTGCTGTTTTTAACACGTTATCTTTGATATTTTTCTCAGTTAACGTTGAAAATGTCGGAGAATGTTGCAAA